>KK112558.1:307738-349250 GCA_000611955.2 Stegodyphus mimosarum | reverse complement strand
AGCAAGAAAAAAAAATTCCTAGAATTCATTTCAAATGCTTCAAACCAAAATTGAAAGAAATAAATTGAGCAGTAAGGACACTAACTTTTTAACTTAATTTAATTCCCACTGAATACATGCTTTGCAAATTAAGTAATTATTGAAAATGCGTTCTGTCAATGCCAAGACGAAATTTGAAAACGGGACGGACATTATCTATCTAGCAATATGCTCAACTAGAAAGTGTCTTATTGGATTTGTAAAGTCTATTAGGTCTACGAGAGCGAGAGACGCCAGAAATCAACCGTACCTTCGACAGAATTGAACCACGTCATCTTCTAGTCTTCAGCGGGCGTGCACTTCACTTGCTCAAAAGCACAAGAGCTGCTTAATTGCAGATCGTTTTGAAAGTACTGCCACAGCAATAATAATAGCATGGAATCATTATTACTACAATAGTAACCACAGTAATAATAAAATTAATTTAAATTAAGATAGCAACTATAATGTTATAATACTTAATGAATGGGATGAATGAATTTGGTAGTAAATTAATAACTCATCAGTAATGCAATTAAAATTTTAATAGAATTAGCATATCAGCACTTTCAACTATTTGCAGACGATTTCATTTCCTTCGTCAAAAGTTGACATACAGCAATAATATAACTTCGTTCTATTAATTATCTTACTGCGAATGATTTTATTTGGAAGAAAATAAACCTTGATGGTGTTCTCTATCACGGTTTCTTAAACTGTGCTCAATAGAACCGTGGGATTCGCTAGAGGTTACTTCTGAAAGTTACGAGTTTTTTACTTCTTTTTACGAAGTAAAGGAAGTATTGTAATCCTCAACAATTTCGGGTATCATATTTCAACGAAAGTATCCATTTCAACCGCTCTCGAAACCATTTGAACCATGTTTTTGCGTGATTTCTCTAGGTATGGACAAAATAAAGGATTATAAAAGGGATTCAGAAGAAATTGTTTTTCTTGACGTCTGTAGGTACGTGTAAATACATATTCTGTTACCTGGGCTGGGTGCCGGTAGTTTTTTTACTCTAATGCAGCGATTCTCAAACTGTGAGGGGCGTGATAACCCTATGTGGGGGGTGTTAGAATTTCGAAAAGTCAAAAATAAAAGATTACTTTAAAATTATTAATTTACCGAAGAAAAACAAAACAAAATACATTCTGATATAATAAAAAATAAAATACACATTTACACTGGTACAATGTAATTATAAATGTATCAGTACAGCACAATGTATTTGATAATTAATTTATCAATACTAAATTAAGAACAAATTTAATAATTAGTAGTGACTCCCATGTGTTTTGCAGAGCAAAGTTATTCAAAGAAAGATTTAATATTAGAAACTGACACTCTAAGTTCTTTTGCTATGTTTAACTGAGATCTATTTTTAGTCTTCAGAGCAGCCACTGCAGAAAATCCAGTTTCACAAAGATAGCATGTTGGAAATGGTAAAAGGATACGAAAAGCTTTCGGTTTCAGTGCAGAAAATTTATCACCCCTGCCCAAAATTCAAAAAGTATACTGCCTTTTGATTTCCCCCGCTTGACGTGAAATCTATGAAGATTTCTTCTTCGGCAACTGAGAATCCCTTTTGGAGTATTTTGAAATGGATCCCTAGCCCACTCGTAACTTCCTATCAAGTTGTCGTCAGCAAGAAAGTACTTTTTAAAATTCTTAGCCAGCATAGCTAAATGATTTTCAATGGTTTCAGAAACAACTTCCACACGTTGTTCTTCAGCCTTGTAAATTTATCCACGTTTTCAAACATTTCTAGGTTATTTTGCTTTAAATTTCTGCTCTGTAATTCCAGTTTTTTACAAAAAGGCTTAATTATATCACTCGTCTCCAACATATGTATATTTGCTCCTTGGAGTTGAAGATTCAAGGTGTTTAATTTTTCGAATATATCGACCAAGTATCTCAATTTCATCACAAATAAAACCATCTCGAAACTTCTTAGCTTCAAGTCGGTTTCTCTCTTCTAGAAAAGTGAAATTTTTGTCTCTTGATTCATAAACACGCTGCAAAAATTTTCCACGTGATAACCATCTTGCCTCTCAACAAAATAGCAACGATGAATGTACTGCGCCTATGCCTTTACAAAGTACAGAGAAGATTCTTGATTTGGGGACATCTCATTTTTATATAATTTACTACGGTCACATCTGTCGTTGGCACAATATTCAGACCATTTCTTGGTCATTCATTTCTTTGGAAGCCAGAGCTTCTCTGTGGATCATGCAGTGTGTCCAGATACACAGTGGAGACTTTTGTTTCACTAGTGTTTGTATACTTTGAAATATTTCAGACACAGTACTAGCAATGCAGTTTCAAGATAGATTCGGTAGTGACAGAAGGATCGACTCGACAGCAATTGACTGCAACTGCAAGAGGTGCAGCATTTATAAACGTTTTCGCGGACGTTCGATAGGCTGCGCAGATGCCTGCCAGAATGCCGAATGTGGTGAATACTAGAATGCGATGGACAGAGAGCAACATAGACTAGACTGTCTAATGACATTTGTTGACATTTTAGAAATGGATGATTGAGGAAATAAATATTTTACTTAATTAAAATTTATTTTGCAGTCTGTTCTAATTTAAAAATTAGAAAGGAAAAGTAACATAATACTTATCCTATTATTAAAAAGTAACATATACGAAATTCAATACTTATCCTGATAATTTGCACGCTTTATAATTAAGCTCGTGTTGTAGCTTTAGCGTCAAAGTACATTATTATTGCATTCAATACATTGTTATTGTATGGAGGGGGTGCGATGAAAATTATGACTAAAAATTGGATCGCAAATATTGAAAGTTTGAGAAGCACTGCTCTAATATGTTGGTAAACTGTGCATTTTTTGCCTTAAAGTGATTGAATTATGTTGTTCGCATATTCTGATTAAGGATTTTATGTCTTTAGTGAATCTGTATGAAATAGTTGTAGAATTATCAACAATTTAAAACTTTAAGCGGCCAATTAAGCTTAACGAACTATTTCTTTACATTTGAAACTCAGTAGAATAGTGAATAAAGTCAGTTTCTGTACTTTCAACGCCCAAAAGAAAGCTTTCAGTTTTGCGCACCGAAAACTCTGCCTTCTTGCTGGCTGGCCGAATGGCTTGTTTTTGCGTAGAAACTCTAATTTTAATTGTAAAAATTGTTTTAACTGTGTTTTGTATTTTATGTTCGTACTTTTAAATTTTTTATGCAAATGTTCTGAGATTTTACCCATTTTTGCTTTGCCACGAAGCGAGAACTGCATTAATTGAATGAGAAATATATCTCTAATGAAATTCGAGGAAATAAGTTTAAATGAAATTCAGGAAAAGATGTGTATAATTTCATAGGCCATTCAACGAAGTCATATGGTGTCCACATCAGAGTTTTTTTCAAAACATTCAAGAAAGTTACTTAAAAAAAGCAGTAAAAATTAACGCCGGTACGAAATTCAAAACATAAAATAAGAACTAGCCTTGTTTCACTTGCTAAACTGGATAGTTGATGCAAATGCAAGTCCGACGTCGCGATTTGCGACAGCTCTATCGAGACAGTTTTCAGTAATTTACAGCACTCGTGCTGAGGAATTTCCCAATTTTAAAATTACAGGGTAATACCGTAAACTTGAATATGAAAGTGTTCTGCGAGTAATCGGGTATAATAGGCACTATTGTTGTGTGTCTTACAAAATATAAATTCAATTTTGCTTATTTATAAACTTTCTTTATGCTTATAAAATCCCGTCACACAAACTCTTACAGAAAATTAGAAGCAAAGAAAGCAACAGCTCTAACGCCATAATAACGTAAATTATAAGGGATTCCAAGCAAAATAAAAGACAAGCATTTATTTTTCGACGATTAAGCACACAGCTTCAAGAATAATCAATACTCCGACTATATTCCATCTCGCGCACCTTCAAACTGAAATATTATGTCATGTGATCCGCAACAGGTTCAGGTTTTCTTCATGAATCACCGTTATGTATTAAGTACCATGTGATCTAGAGCAGATGAAGACGGGCTGTTATATTGTGCGTTTGAAGTCTTAAAACCTAGATATTGTATTTATAGTTTGTATTTTATATTCCGCTGTTAAAAATATTATCAACGATAGAAACCATTTAAATTTTATTCGGTATTAAAAGATTAGCTATCACTGTATTTTTTATTTTAAAATTGTTTTCGATATTTCGATGTAGGAGAGTGAGGTGGCTTAAAAAAGGCAGTGCTAGTGCAGAACTGATTCTTTTGCTTCGGACTCAACAATTAGCTCTCTTTCTCCATGTAAGGATGGTAATAAGAGAGATGCATATGAAATCGCTCCAAAAGAAGTTAGGCCAGTTAATAATTCTAAAAGGAACCAACCCAGAACTGTTACTAAAAATTTAGGAAATATGATGAAAATTGCATATCTCAAGAGTTCCTGAACAATAGTGGTTACCTTCAATGTGTTAAATGCAGCACAGTTCTCCCTGCATGGCTCCAGCTAAAATGCGTTAGTATTTGGAATCAATTAACTTTTAGAAAAAAAATGTTGAATTCTTCCTTCAAAAGTGTGACGAACTCTTAAATTTAAAAAGTTTGATGATTCAAACCACTAAATCGGTGAATGAAAAATCAACTCAGACTTCTTTCTTGGTCAGTTATCAGATAGCTCAGAAGGGTGAAACCTACTCAAAGCAGAAAATCTTATTAAACGTTCTCCATGTAGATAATACAATATACTAAGTTACTTGCAAAAATTCCAAACGTAGCAGCTTCGAATAGTACGACAGCTCAACTTATCAGAGATTTGGCACAGAGAGAGTGAACTTACGTTTCATCTGAAATCTTGTAGATTTTTCATCTGAATGATTTCAGACGAAAGTCCAACTACATCAGTCATGATTTCAGTCCAACTACATCGGTAGATTACAAAGTGATGAACCTAACGATGTCGTTGAATTTTCAATATTAATTGTCGTATCAGCATAAAAACGTATTATTGCGGGATCTTAAATTATGCAAATCTGTATCATCACATACTACTACAGCGGAAATATTTGATCTCCTAAATTCTTTTCTTAAAGGTAATAAAATAACACTGGACAACTGCACTGATATCTCTATCGATGGTGCAAAAGCCATGAGCGGTAAATTTAATTAAAAAGCTCAACTTATTAAAACTATCACCAAAATCACATCGGAGCTAGCCAATCGGAGCTAGCCAATACTTGCAAATTCGAAAACGTTAAATAACTCAATTTCGTCACCGAAGAGCTCTTTCGTGACGAGGTAAAGTATTCCACTCTCATGAAATGGACTTAGACAACGCGGCGTCTCGCATTGCACTTCTGATTTGACCTGTGGATAACATCACGAGAATGCCTCGACTAATACACTAAAACTGCTGAACAACTGCAAGCCACAAATCAACCACAACCCCGCGGCCGCCAGAGTGGTGCCCCTTCGGACGTTACAGGAACACGAACTTCCTTTATCTTACCTGGAGATAAACTGACGAACTACGTCACTCTCGGCACCCACAGCATCTCGCTCCAGAAGTGTTCAACGGGTTCAACTAGCCATGCCTAACGAACGGAATAATCGTCAACCAACGCAACGGACAATCACATCAAAGCGGCAGCAAGTCGTATCTCCTCATTAGCATACCGATGCTGGGGGTGTAACGCGGCCAGCGGACCCAGGCCAACGCTCGCAAATTAGGAAAAATTGCATTTCTTGAATTCGTGACTGAAGAGCTCTTTTGTAACGAGGAAAAGTGTTTCACTTCCATGAAACGGATTCAAGTTCTGGACGCCATGGTCAAACCTCCTCTAAAACACCAAAAGCGTTGACCAATTGCGAGCCATATATCACCAGGTTTCCCCTGCCGCCGCAACGTCTTATAGGAGAACTTCATGATCTATATAGGCAGGCAACTACTGTTAAAAATGATCCCTTATTTAAAAATTGCTCTTAATGAGGTTGTCAGGATCATTAACCTCATAAATCTCAACAACTAAATAATCGTTTTTTCAAATGGCTATGGCAGAACATACGAAACGTACACATGTCTCTTCTTTCATATACCGAAATCAGAAAGTTATCTCGAGAACATATATTAACCCCTATTTTTGAACTAAGTGACAAGATGCGTTCTTTTTAGAACACAATTTCGAATTAAAATGTCGCTGTTTTGATAGCAACTGACAGCTTAAAACTGCCTATTTAATCAATATTTTTACAAAGATATTTTATTTAATACTTTAAGGTAAAAAAAAAGTAAGTGAATTTAATGCTTACAAAAAAAAACCTTGCTTTCAAGAAAAAATAGAATTTAGGACAATTTCTTCTACGGCTTTGATTGTTTCTCAGATTTGTCAGAAAAGGAAGGGGTTGAAATAGGAAAGACATTCAATCAATAAATTATTGAGTACTTGTAAAGTTTCAGTGAAGCTTTTTTCAATCAGTATTTTTCAAATGAACATCAGATTAAATATCAAAATGAATTGTTGATTAAAAACTCGTTTGTTGTTAACGCATGATCTTCAAGCATGTCAGCAGAATACGAAACTGTTATTGAAATGACATTTGATTCACCGTCGCGAGAAAAATTTAAATTAGTGCCGTCAGCGAAATTTTGGTGCAATTTAAATGATGAATGCTCTGAACTGTCCCAAAAGGTCATGTTGGCACTTTTGCCATTTGCAACTACATGTATGTGAGAAACGGGTACTTAGTAATGATTCGACGATAAAAAAAAAGGACTTTATGCCGAAGAATCTGACACGTGCGATTCTAAAAAAGCAATACAATTCAGGTCATTAAAATTTCAAATGTAAAAGTCTTGTTAGAATATGTCATTTTAAGAACTTCTGGGCTAATTTTGAAATTACCATTTGAAGCAAATAAGTATTATTTGTAAAAATAGACATTAATTTATCGAAGGTTGCATACCTTTGAAACAAACCAGGGGTTTGCGCAAACATTTGAAAACAGTTAAACTTATCTAAAAGTTTAAGAAACTATGTTCTATGTTGCATATTGAAGTTGTTGCATAAATGAAGAAGTAAGTTCTCTTTAAACTTAAAACCTAGCTGTCATCTCTTAATACTTAATGACTCTGGGTATATTCAAATACCTCTTAAACTGGGCAGTATTTTCCTCTTAGAGACATACTAGCTTATATGAAGCAAAATATATCTTTATTACGTAAATGAAGATGAACATTACTGAAAGCATCGTCAGAGAAATTACAGAGACCACTAGATATTTTGGATAAGAAAACATTAAAATTTAACTCTAATTGCAAATACGGATTTTCTGGTTGCTAGTGCTAACCCTAGCACGAATAGGAAAATGCGATTAATTGCTTATTTCCCTCTTATAATAAAATTTTTCCAGCTGCGAAATAGCAGACATTTTTTGAAAGCATTGCGATGCATTTCAAATATCATTAATATAATTAACGCTCGCATCTCATCATTTATTTACTGAAATTCATAAAATGGTTTGGGAAATTTACTCAGTTATTATAATTGTGCGGGGAAAGACAGAAAATGGGATCATTCGCTTTCACTTTAGCGGAAGTAAATTATTTCATTTTTACGGAAACCTATTCCTTTGGGAATTATCCTGCCGTAATAAAAAATTGCCATTCAGTACCAACAAATAATTGCATGAAATTGAATGATTAGCATAAAATTATAGCGAATAATGTTTTCTTTAAGCAAAACAAAAATAAATAGATAAATAAATAAAAGCTTAACGACACTTTTATTTTTGCTCAGTATCTTAAAGGCTACTCTTGCGTTTTATCTACGCTATATTAAGTCCCCCCCGGAAAAAAAAAGACTGCAAAGGAGTAAATAAGAGGAGAAAAATAACAAGTAAGACACAAAATAACAATAATTATAGGAAGGAAAGACAGTGAAGGAAATTCGATCGTATATAAAACTGTTACTAGCAAGGCAGAGGGAAAAAAAAGGGGATGGAAACAAAATAAAAATGAAATAATATAAGTAAATAAATGAAAGTTTTTAAAATATCCTCAAAAAACTCCAAACTTATCGAGAGATAGATCTTGACCACTACCAATAATTTTTCGATACAGTTTCGAAAAGTGCTCAATAATAAATCCATAAATATTACCAGCGATTCAACGATAACTATTACTTATCTAGTAGTAATACAATATTTTATTTCTTAAAATAGTAACTTAAATTAAATTTATTTGGACAGCTTACCTAAAATATTATGAATTTCTCTATTTAAAACAATAGAAACTGATGTTATTTTTACTGCAATCGTTATTAAATATTAAATTAATTTAACTATGCAAAATTTGCATTTTCAAAAACATTTATTACAGTCAAATATCACATATGTGAGAAATGCATGCGTTTCATATTTAAAACTAAATAACAATTAAGCTTAGATAAACGTCGGTTTGAGAATTAATTTATGCATTTCGAGAGGAAGTAGTTTTAGATCTCGTTTCTGCAAGCAGCAGAAATATTCGGCCATCTTCTTTAAGGAGATTCCATCTTCATTTCTTTTTTGTAAGAAAGTGGAATACTTTTGCTCCTTGGAACAAAAAAAGAAATCTCATTTCAGTCCCCCTCCTTAGGTTTGCAGAAAGAAATACTATACGTATTTTATATATTTTGACAGAGTGGCAATAGATCTTTTTTCTCAAAGGAATAAAAATATTCTTCCATGTTCTTCAAGGAGAAAAATATTACATATTTGGAGGAGAAAGATGTAAAGGCAGAATATGTTTGCCCTTTCAAAAGAGAAATCTAGTTTTAATCTCTCTCTGTGGTTTTATTGAAATACTCTGTGTATTTCGAAGGACATTAAAAATGGATCTCTTTCTCTTTAAGGAGAAAAAATATATTCGCACATTTTCTTCAAGAAGCAAAGCTTTCCATTAAAATTTTTTGGGGGAAGAAAATAGAATAATTTTGCTCCCTGAGAAAGAGGGACCTCACACTGTATCTCGCGATGGTATTATAGAAATACTCTATACATTTAGAAAGAAATTGATGATGGCTCTCTGTTCTTCAAAGAGCAAAATATTCTATCTGAATTTTTGATAAGAATATAGTAATGTTTTACTTCTTGAAAAAGAAGGATCTCATTCCAACGTCCCCCAAAATGCATATATGTAAAATACTTTTCAAGTCGCCAATACACGTACTTAAAAATTATCTGCTCCTCACAAGAGGATTTCGGCATTTTAAGTCAATTTAATGTCGTTTTAATTAAATACATTTATTTAACTATAAGTAAAAAATATCATCACATTACATAAACTTTGTAGAGTCATTAAGTTTTTTTTTGAAGCGGGAGTCATAAAAAATGAGCAATGTCCTCGCCGGGACTCGAACCACAAACCTCTCGAATACGCGTCGAGCGTGCTGACCACGAAGGCATGCGTAGAAGGTGGGAGAAACACCTTATGTACTTCCTCTTTTAACCCTTTATAAGGCCATTTTTTTCTAGTAATGTTACGTTAAAGTATTTCTGGCATTGAGATTGATTTATAAAAAGAAATTCACTTAGCTCATTACCTAAAATTAATTTGATTTTAAGACCATTTTATTTCGGTGGGAAATATGTTTCCCATCGCCCGCTGGGAGCTATTCAAACGTAGCACATTTTATGTTTTTCATTTCTTTTTATATTGCATTACATGATATTTATGAAATATAATTTGCAAATACTAAACTCTACAAAAGGAATTACAAATTAGATATATTTTGAATGCAAAAATTTAAGAATTTATACATATTACTTTCCATGAAATTTCAGAAAACAAGGATGAATACATAGTGGGATATTGCAAGCTGTACAAACGTATTTTGTTCTCTTCTCATGTCGTTTAGTAGAGCACAAACGGCAACGTCTATATGTTTTTTGTACAGTTGGCATATGGTCACCCACTTTAGTCAATCGTACGTCATCTGGAACAGTTTTCTTGCTGCTCAGGAAACTTGCAGGTCGTCCTTTGCGCTTTCGACTTGAAAATCCAGAAATCAGTTGCCGTGCTAGCCGAAGTCGAAAATGTAATTGGTCTTGAGGTCCTGAATCTTTTCTACTTACTTTCCAGAGAATGAAGGCATTCACAATTGCCAGATCAATTAGGAAGTACAGGATTCGATGCCACCCTTTTCGGGAACGTCGTCCTATTTCATATCTTTCTCGAAGTTGATCAAAGTGATCAACACCTCCCATAATCTCATTATATGTGGCAATAGCAGTTGGACACGATACATGAGTAATGCTTCCATCCTTGTTCCTCCTCGGGACTGTTGCAGTTGTACTTGGGCTATTTACTGTTGTAAGAACGGTTACTGGTTTATTATCCATCCATTTGATGGCTGCAGTGTCCTCCTTGCATTTGAATTGAAACTCCCCTCTCTCTAGCTTTACTTTTTCTCTCATTATTGCGGGAAGACCTCTTCGGTTTGTTCTTACAGTACCGAGAACATAAATGTTGCGTTCATGTAATATTTTCATCAGTTTGACCGTCGTAAAAAAATTATCAAATGCTACGACACTTCCAGTACCTTTCAAACAACTTGTTAGATTGAGCACCACTCGTTCTCCCAATGTATCCGTTGCAGTTTGATCTTTAGTTTTACCCGTATAAATGTCCAATTTCTGTATGTATCCAGTTTTTGAATCAGCTAGACACCAAACTTTGTATCCGCTCTTCACTGGTTTCAAAGGCATGTATTGTTTTAGGGTAGACTAGCCTTTGAAAGGTATCATGCTTTCATCAACAGCCAATACACTAGATGGTTTGAAAGCTTTGGCAATTTTTTTATTGAGGTGTTCAATTAGAGGTCTAATCTTATGTAGTTTGTCATAATCTGGGTCATCTCTTGGAAGAACGGTCTCATTATAGTTTACATGAATTGCCTCTGTTATTTTTTTGAAACGCTTGCACGTCATAATTTGTGAAATACATTGTTGTCCTAATGCAGGATCTAAACTCCAGTAGTTATCTACACTAGGCAACATAATGATTCCCATCATAATGTTCATTCCAATCCATGCTTGTAGTTCTTCTACATGAATGTCCTCCCAGTTTTTTGTTGTTTCACTTACAGTGTGACCTGAGCGCCTTTTTGTTTTGATTTGGGACGCATATAAATTTGTTTCCTCAACAATACGTTCTAAAATTTCCTCGTTGAATATTTGGGAAAAAAAGTCCTTTTCTGTACTGGTTCGTGTTAGACTAGGATTGATAATTCCTTCTCTATCCATACAAACAACATGGGAATCGAAATACCTTGTATCATTAGACCCGCCACCGTCATCTTCATCATCTGCATTATATTCTTCAGTGTCACTGGAGTCATTTTGAACATCTATAATTTTAGACTTTGAATCAGTTCTTTGGTTAGCATCCACTCGTTTGATTGCGTCATTTGTATCTCTACTAGTGCTTGGCTGTGGATCAGATAAAGCAATACTTCTGTTTTCCTCGACTGAAAACTCTTCACCTGTTTCATCATCTGCATCTTCATCTGAATCCTCAGGGTCATTTGGGAGGGCAAAAAATAATTCAACAGCTTCTTCTGCTGTATATTTCTTTTGTTTTCTATATATTTCCATAGCAAGTGCAAAATAAAATAACAAATTAGAGATCACCATTGGAGGTAAAATGCAAAAAACTGTCAAATATAATTCAAAATTTTACCTACTGTAAAGAACTGGGCATAAACTTGAACTTCTGTGCTTATAAATAACCGAATTTATGAATTTTGTGTTTATAACTACAAATAAACTCGATAATAAATGATCAAACGAACGAACACGTTTTCTCGAAGTGCCCATCTCATCTATCACCCCTTTGCAGAATAGAATCATCCATAGGAATCCTGCATTAGTAATTTTTTTTGTGTTTTCTGAAGTTATCAGGAGATGACAGCACTAATCATATATGGCAAAATAGCTTCCCAATGACATTTAAAAATTGATGAAGTTGCTGGGAAGTATACTTACCACAGCCTTATAAAGGGTTAAAGGGCGACTGGGGATTAGGGGACTCAATTGCCAAATCCCGGTGGTGGAGAATCATCATCCACCACCTTTTTTAGTTCGGGCGCCACTTGTAGAGACATTAGGTTATTTTGAAGCAGGAGAGATAAAAAATGAGCAATGCTCTCGCCGGGAGTCGAACCACGGACCTCTCGAATACACGTCGAGTGTGCTGATCACTATATCACGAAGGCATGCGAAGAAGGCGGGAAAAATACCTTACAACTTTAGCATTTAAAAAGATTTTTGTCCTTCCGACAGAAAATTTATAGTTAGGTTTGCTAAGAACTGAAAAGCTCAGCAACATTTATGAGTTACAAAATTTCTTCATTTTTAAATTTCAGTAAATAAATAATAAAAACGAAGCTAATTTACAGCTGATTAATAAGTGCAGGTAAAGGGTAATATAATTCAATATATTTTAAAATGGGGCATAAAATAGAATGAAAAATTTAATTACTTCTTGATGTTTAAGAATGATGTACACTCACGTTTGTGAAAATTGCAACACCATGAAGGACTTACGCGAGTGAGCTGAAATTTTCAGGAAATGCAAAGTAGCGCATGATATGCAAATGATTAGAATTGCAAATCCGTAGCGCATGCGTATGCTGAGCAGCGCCCTCTGAACGGCTGATGGATCCGAATAAATAGACGGCTGTAGCGAGGCGTGTATGGTTATCGGTGGTTATCTGCTAGTGGTAAACGTTAACTCAATCTGTACTTATGCCTCGTCGACGAAAGAGAGCGAGATTTGAACAACTTACAGAGTTTGAACGAGGGAGAATCATCGGCCTTCGTGAAGCTGGATTGTCGTATCGTGCAGTAGCCTCTCGTGTGCAGCGTAACAGCAGCACAGTGATGCGCGTTTGGAAGCAGTGGACGGACGAGTGTCGGACAACTCGGAAATCCGGGAGTGGACCCCGAAATGTGACGTCAGCTCGCGATGATAGACACCTGGTCCGCATGGCGCGGACGGACCGTACAGCTTCCTCTAGACAATTGGCAGCACTGTGGTCAATAGCTACAGGTGTTTCATTGTGTGCTTCATCAATTCGTAGACGTCTGCTGCAGTGTGGACTGCGCGCACGGACTCCTTTATACAGGATCCCCCTAACGCACGACCATCGCCGCCTGCGGCTACAATGGGCCAATCAGCATAGAGACTGGCGTGCTGATTGGCAGCATGTCGTGTTTTCTGACGAATCCCGCTTTAATTTGTGGTACCATGATGGCCGCATTCGTGTCAGACGCTATGCCGGTGAACGCCACCTTCCGGAGTGCATTATCGAACGCCACAGTGGACGAACACCCGGAGTTATGGTCTGGGGCGCCATAGCATATCATAGACGATCTCAATTGCTACGAATTGTGGGCAATCTGAACAGCAACCGGTATATCCGTGAAGTTCTACAGCCCGAAGCTGTTCCCTTCCTTCAAAGCTTGCCAGGCGCTGTATTTCAACAGGACAATGCCCGCCCTCATACTGCTCGGATTGTTAAATCCTTCTTTGCAGCGCAGCAGGTACAGCTTCTTCCTTGGCCTGCGTGTTCCCCGGATATGTCGCCAATTGAACATGTGTGGGATGTCATTGGTCGGCGTCTTGCTCGTGATCCTCGTCCTGTTGCGTCTGCAGACGAACTTTGGGTACGCGTACAAACGATATGGAATGCTCTTCCTCAGTCAGACATTCAAACTTTGTTTGACTCCATGCCACGTCGTGTAGCAGCACTTATTGCGGCGCGTGGTGGCCACACAAAATACTGATTCTGATCTCTTGTTCTTGTTTGTTTGCTTTGAACATTTAATCATTTATTTGTACCACTACCACTCAACTGTGTATTAAATTGCATTCAATTATGACGATTCCTTCTTGGTGTTGCAATTTTCACAAACGTGAGTGTATTATTCAGACGTGCATTAACCAGATTAATGAAAAACGCATTAAAGCCATCCGCCTGAAGCAGAGATACTTTCACGAAGCGCGTCGTAAGAGAAACTGTCTCACATTCCCTTTACACCTAGCTTGTTCTCCAGAATTATAACCCATATCAATCTATCAATTTTCTGCGATCTTATTTCGGAATAGATCGAGGTACTAAGGCACACAAAATGAAACAGATTAAAACAGATACGTGTTATACAATACTCATGATATTGCAGTACTTACAAATGCTTTAATAATTCAATACGTGCAGTAAATTTTATTTAAAAGCTTCTGCTCTAATAATGTCTGATAAATAAATATATAAGCAGATAAAATATTGAGATTTTTGAATTTCCTCTAATCCTAAAGAATTGTTAGCTTTTTTGTGTTAGCCGCAGTTTTATTTTGCTGCATCATTTCTTAATGAATTTCTTTCAACTGTTCTTTTTCTAGAACATTTGCCTTTACATAACTTGATTTGTAATCATTGTTTCATTGCGAAATTATCATCCTAGTTACAAACCTTTCTAATCCTAAGGAATTATTCTTTTCATCATCCTTAGTCACATTTGCATTTCTGCTCTGTCATTGCTTTCATTTCTTCGGTTTTTTTCATCTTTAAGTAACTTAATTTCTAATCACCGCAGCAACGCGAAATCATCATCCAGTAAAAGTACAATAATCTTAATTCTTAATGAATAGAATAGTTTTATATTAGAACACTTCACAGAAAAAAGAAATTAAGGATAAAAAAAAGTTTCAGGAGAGAAAATTTTTATATTTCGTATATCTATCTTAATATTCGATATGACACCCTGTTGGCATGGTGGCAAGAAAGGTGGGTGCCATAGCTTTCGGCACGGATTCGAACTACCAAGGAAGTATGGATGTTTATAAATGTGTAAGGATTTATTTATCTAACCAGTTAGTTTAGGTTCAGTATCTTTTGTTTTCCAGCCAAAACGCTAATTTTAGTTCGCGCATATCCAAATGAGGTAAAAAGAGATAATATTTAAAAGAAGGTTTCAGAGAGTTTAATCAGAGCGTGTTCCGCCTGCTGAAGGCCACGTTGCTAGTGAAATTCTAAGATAGCTGCCTGTCTGCGGCATCGTTTTATTCTTGCCAGTTGCGCTTGTGCCGCCGTTATAGGTTTGAGCCTACTTGCGCGGTTTTTACTTCTGTGTAGCCTTTGGCTGACCCGAGGTATAACTTAGTTTTAATTTGAATTCATTACGTTTTGAGTTACGCCATAAATGCTGGCTGGTTTTGTAAGCACAAGAAGTGTCTTTTGTTAAATTATTTAAATTCTCAAAAAATTGTCTTTTACACCCTTCTTACATTTCTCTGTTTTCTAACTGGGTATAGCAATACGTCGCTTGGATCCAGCAAGGATCTTGCCATAGTATATGCTTCCCATGAAGGTAAATGTATAGAGTATTTCAGGAATGAGGTACTTAAATTATTACCGCGCCAAAACTCTCGAGACGTTGGAGGTAGGACAAGACGAGATAGAAGAACCTCGGATCTGTTCTCCAGGGTTTCAAAATTGCGATGGAATTGTGCAAAAGTAGAATTATTAAGAACCTAAAACTTTGGACAATGGTAAGCACAGTCCTAGCGCTCTTGGCCACGATAAAATTCGTGGAGCTGAATATTAGACAAGCGAAATAAGTCACAACAACAAGAAGTACTCGGAATAATACTGAAAGAGCAAAAAATGTTTTGTAAAATTCTAAACGTGACAGAAACATAAGTTGGATATTTCTAAAAACACTTTTGCCATTTGATGAAGCTACTTTATTTTTTACTGCTGTGATGTGTACAGTTCTGTTCTGAAATTATGAAATTTTGTCCTTGCTCTATATTCTACCGCGACGTTTTGTATATTTTAGAACTGTCACATTTTCTTCTTTCTGTCTTCCTGATCCAGGTTCAAATATTAGTGAAAGAGTTGGGTACCTTAGAATTCTCGCAAATTTTTCCTTGTGTATATTGACAACGAGCTATTTGCCCTAATAAAGCCTTACAAAAGGCATCCCTCCTATTAGGTAGACAGCCTTCATGTGCTTTGCCATATTCAAAAATAATATTCAAAGCACCTTTGTCTTTTTTTCCCAAGCACCTTTCCATAATGACTTGTACGAGCTTTTCCCGTTTTGTTATTTTACCCTCTCACTTTGCCGCCGTGATATTTTTGCCTCGATTTTTTCCGGAAGCATGAAACAGAAACATTGTTTTAATTAAACTGACATCTTCTATTCATTCTATAGATGTATCTAGAGAGATCGGAGAAATGTATCGCAGCATTCATCTAAATTATTTCGTCTCCATTTATTCTTTAATTTGTGCCGAGTACATAATACGCTGGTAAGCATCGTAAGTGCATAATTATTGCATTATTCTTTCAATTTACAAGAGTCAAAAGAACTGTCTTCAATTTATTAGACTCATTTAATAGAGCTTGATACAAAGAGTGAAATATAAATTGCCTAAATTCCCACGTAAATACTGTATTGCTAAATATACAGAATGTTGATGTCATCTCATCGAAATCTGCAATAACCTAAACTACGAGGCACGGCTTCAAAGTCTTCATGGAAAGTGAAGCTGTCCATAAAGTCTCACATTCTGACCATAAAAACACAGCGACTATTCCTCCTGTGTTTTTATTTACGAAAACATTGCTTCAAAATAAAAGTTTTAATTCTCTGCAGCGTCTTAAAAAAGGGAACGACACAGTAAATCACTACAAAGTAAAACAGAAACAAAACATAAAATCACAAGAGAAAATCACTTGAAAACTACGTAAATCTAATAAACAAAGAAGTCAGAACCTCCGAGGGATTCAAGGGACAAGACTCTTTTTAAAGCAAGTGTCGGGTAGAAGGGAAGTAGAAGGAGGGGGAAAATAACATTTTCAAGCGATTGAGGAACATTAGCCTGGATTAAGCAAACTCCATTAAGTAAACGGAGTGAAAGGCACTTGAAAAAGGCGCCTATTCTTAGAATTCTAAAAGAAATATTATTTTAAAGAAACTTAATGGAGTAAATGCAAATATTGTGAATATATGAATGATTGTCGTTGAACTCATGATGTATTTTTCATCTTGAAAAGTTTATTCAAGTAAATGCATAAGCAAAATAAGACCTTAATCTAACAAAAGAACATAAACATTAAAATAACTTGTAAGGATTTATTTATTTTTGACTAACCAGTTATTTTATATTCAGTAGCTTTTCTGTCATTCTCGCTTTCAGTTTTCCCGCCATGTAAATTTTACTTCGCGCGTACTCAAATTAGGTGGAAAGCGATAGGATTTAAAGAAATGTTTTAGAGTGTTGAATCAGAACGTGCTCTGCCTGCTGAAGGCCACGTTGTTAGTTGAATCCTTTCATGACAGTCTGTCTGCGTTATTCTCGCCATTAGGCTCGTCACACGGATATTACGTTTGAGCCAACTTGGGCGCATTCTTTCTGTGCAGCCTTTGGCTAAACAACAACTTAACTTAGTTCAATTTAAATTCAAAACTTTTGAGTCTTTTATTACTCTTAGTATGCCTTTGTTAAAATTTCCAAAACATAGCGATAATTTGCTTACGTCTTCCAGAGTCTCAAGTTAGTTTATACTTCCAAAGAATGTGAGACACTATAACTAATAACACGCAGCAGGTATTGACATAGCCTGAGTAAATTACTTAAGCTTATAAGGTATTTCTCCCGCCTTTTTAGCATGCCTTCGTGGTGTAGTGGTCAACATGCTCGGCGCGTAATTCGAGAGGTCCGAGGTTCGAGTCCTGGCGAGGGCATTTGGCGATCCCCTAATCCCCAATCGCCCTTTAAAAGGGGGAGCATATAAGGTATTTCTCCCGCTTTCATAGCATATCTTCGTGGTGTAGTGGTCAGCACGCTCGGCGAGTATTCGAGAGGTCCGAGGTTCGAGACCCTGTGAGGGCATTGCTCATTTTTCATCTCTCCTGTTTCAAAAAATATCTAATGTTTCTACAAGTTATTGCCTAAAATTTCTTTTGTTTTTATTTATTTTGAAGAATATCCTTAAAGACAAATTTGTTTTCCAGCAGTTCCTTGTTCCTTTCTCGAAGTGATTTGCAGCAGTTTCAGCATCAGTATATACGCAGGTTATTACCTACGATTTCAATACGTAAAAATGCTTTTCGACGATGTTAAACCCTCCATATTAGAAAACTTGCATGTATTTTTCTATGCCTTGGATACTAAATGACAAAGCTTTTACAAATTATAAGAAATAATGCTTTCGTACATTTACCGAATCCCGTAGAATAACATTTATAGCGAACTTTCTGTACATCCAACTATTAATACAGTTATTATTCATACATACCATTAAACTATCCATACAATTGCTATTCATACATACTATGAAACTACTCATACAGTTGCTATTCATACATACTGTGAAACTATTCATAAATATACTAACATAATATATATTAACTAACTAAACGCATATTATTAAACTATTCATACATGCAAACTACTCATATACATATTCTATACTTCTGATGTATAAAGAACTTTCTATACATCAAAAGTCATCGCTCACAAAAGCATAGATAAGATACATTGTTTATTACAGTATTATATTTAATTTGTAATACATGCACATATTTAAAAAAATTGATATATGCACATATTTAAAAAAATTATGATATATGCACATATTTAAAAAAATGATATAACTGAAATTTTTTTCTAATTAATCTAACACCATCATTTTCTAATGCTCCAGTTGCAATTTTTTTTTTTTGAAAAACGAATTTTTAATATGGCATCTAATTGTTTTCCAGAAAGACAGAATGCCTTCTCTATACACCTCAGTACTCTCGAATTACTCTAACATACCTTATACACACTGAAATTTTCAATTAGTCTTCTTAAGGAATGGTCAGAAATAAAAGAAAAATATATATTAATAAATAATAACAAAACAGATACTAAATACTCGAAAGAATAGGGAATAAAGCAAAAGAAAGTAATCAAAGTACTTTTTAATTAACAAACGCAGTAAAAGTTTCCTAATGTAAATAAAATTTGAAAAAACAAATATACTCCATTTATTATGATTAATTTCGATTCTTTTATTAAATGGCTTCCGTTACTGGACATTATAAAAGGGAAAATTTTGTAATTCTTTAATGCTTTGGGCTTCTCAAATATATTTTATCTAACACACTTTGATGGCAAAGTCGTAACTATGCATGAAGTAAAAAAAAAGCGTTTCTTTTCCAAAGCACTACAAAAACTGATAAAACTAATAAACAATACGAAGTATTCATTAAAAATTCAGCAGTTACCTCATTTAAAAACAAAATAAAAGAAAAAAGTGATGATGATGAATCTGTACAGTGTTTCGAATAAAAAACTGTATTTGAATTAGTCAAAAAATATGCAAAAATAGTCATTCGGTTTCTTCTACTCTACCATAAACTATTGCAATGATTTACTCTATCAAGATGTTTATCAGCCATTGTAAAGATCTGGACTTTTCGTATCATTTTGGTGATTTGATTTACAATATTAAAAATTCTGAAGTGCACACCATATGACTGACTTCCTTGTACGGAATATTTACGCACTTTTTACTAAATTTCATTTAAACTTATTTTCTAGAATTTCATAAGAAATCGATTTCTCATTCAATGAATTCAGCTCTCACTTTGCGGCAAGCCAAAAATACATAAAACCTCAAAATATCTTTATTAAAAACTGAAAAATATAGGAAAATATAAAACATGAAATACAGTTAAGAGAATGAAAAAACAATTATTGCTATTAAAATTAGGGTTTCTATGAAAAAACAAGCAATTCGGCCAGCAAGCAAGAAGGCAGATTTTTCGGTGCATAAAACTTTTTTGCTCCCATTCGTCAAAAAGACACTGAAGGTGACTTACTTCACTATTCTTCTGTTTCTAATATAAACAAATACGGTTGCTATGGTAAAAAATAGGCTTAGCCACACTTGAACAAATTTTAAATTGTTGATAATTCTACAACTATTGCATGCAGATTAACTAAAGGCATAAAAACCTTAACCGGAAGCTAGGAATAACATTATTCAATCAGTTTAAAGCAAAAAACGCACAACTTACCGCATATAAGAATTAAAAAAAGACTGAGCTCGCAGAGCCCAGTAATAGAATGGGTATACATAAATATATATATTTATATAATTTTGATGTAACCTATTGCAACAAAAAAGGGAGGTGCACAACTGCATGTTATAACAGTCCTTATTACAAAATTACAACATTCTGAGGTTACTTGTTTTTGAGTTTTGCAAGATACATACATACATACGTACAGACATGACGAAAAAATCTCTTCTGAATCCATTTTAAATCCTTTTTGCAACCCGTTTGGGGAAAAAGAGACCTTTATTATGTCCTTACGTAAAGATGTCACTCAAAGCCATAGTTAAATTGCATTCGATAGAGGTCAAAATGGATATTTTCGTTGAAATATGATACCCGAAAATTTTCGCGATTACAATACTTTCTTTACTTCGTACAAGGAAGAAAAAAAAGGGCAGCGAATTTTAAAAAAAAGTTTTGAAAATAAGTAATACGCTTCAGAAATCAAAATTCTACGCCACGTTATAAATATTCAGAACTGCATTTTACACAAAACTTACAATTTTACACTGCATCTCACGTTTGAAATGCATCACTGGCATTTTATATTTACATAACGTGCGTTCTAAAGACTGATAAGGGTATCGCATCACAATGCATAATGTACAAACCATTACAGTACTAAAATACTGTTGAATAATTATGATTAGATAACGTGAATGTTTAACATATCTATTCTCAACTTCCAATTCAGAGCCTCTGAGAAACAGTATTGCGATGTAAGAAAAAATATCCTTGCGCACACTGGCGAATTTAAACCTGATTAAAATCGATTCGATTGTACCAGTAACTTACGAAAGAATCCTGGCATCCCTGAAATGCCGTGTGAAAATAAAGAGACTGTAACATTTGGGCTAATTTGTCTTCTCTTTCGTATATGCTTACAGACGTAAATGACATCATCACTCAGTATTACACAGCATCATTAACGAAATGCATTTTAATTACACCGATATTTTTCGGATGCGATTACCTTGGAGTGAAATTAAGTCCTACCAGAAAAATATTAAATATCAAACATATTAAAAAAAACAAATTCAACGATTATAAGTAAAGTGTTTAAGAGGCCAAGTATCTATCTGAAAGTTAAACATTTCATAAAATTAAATTCTAATTTCACTTTAATACAGAACAATAAAAGCAATCAAAATCGTGTATCGAAAGCGAATGTCTGCTATAAAATCGAGGTCTGGAATAGCTTTCTGTTATTACAGTTTAAAGCCTCGGTGAACATTTATTGCCAGCGACTCAGGGATCTTAGCAGATGCGAAACGTAACCCCGCTCCAGGGTCCACCATTTTTATGCACGACTAACTGAGAAGATAAACGTGTATAAAAAATGGCGGTTCGATTTTGATAGTGAAAGAATGTGAGAAGTGGCGCCATTTGCCTGAAGCGGCGTGACCGTTCATCACGCTTAAGCAATGGGTGAACAATGCTCATTGAAACAAAAGGAGTAGAAACTCTGGAAGAGGAAAACGAAAAAAGAAATCTGATCGCATCACATTTATCTCGAACTTCGGTTAGTTCTCCCCCCTCACCCCCTTCTCGAAGCTTCTCGCTAGACTCCTGACGTACATAAATACTGAGGGTCAGTGGTTCGAATGCGACAGAAAGACAATGAGCGAAACAAATGAATGCTATTTCGTATCTTAGGTTCGGATCTAGAAGAATCTACTAAGAGTGGCAGTGGCAAAAATAACGGAACTCTTGGAATATCCAGTATCGAAACGTGAAGAATTCATAACAAGAAGGAAATATATGTATAGCCTACATAAATTGCATGTACCCTAAATTCTAAATTAATCTTTTCAAATATTTTTATGATAGTTTCTTACTTCAGCAATCATTTTCTATGTAAGTTGATGTCAAGTATTTCTTAAAAAAAAAAAAAAAAAACACTCCTTTTAATTACTTTTAAAACTGTTAATAATATTTGAGCGCATGTCTCTGTCCAATAGTTTTTTCGTAATCTTTTTTTACGCCAATCAGGCTCTGATCTTCAAATGTTTTTGGTTGGTCATATGATAACACTTCTTGCCACCGATCTGCTGTTTTACACCTGTCACAATCGGTGATCGTAAGGTGGCATTATAACATCGTAAGGTGGCATTATAACAAGACGTGACTGCAATTTTTTAAGAATCCCATTTCTAAGAAATAAAATAGTTCAGCATTATTTAGCTACATGTTGTCGTACAAATAATATAACACCCCTCATTAATACTAGGATACATTACGTAAAATGATATCAATAAAAGTTAAGACATTTTTTCCCCCAATAGCGGGCTTTCAGCTGACTTTTGATTGGCCACTACTAAGGACAAAAGAGGTGGTTACTTTATTATGGAGGCACCTAGTAGGTGGGCCACTTTTCCTCTTATGAAGGGACGGACAGTTACAGCCATGCCTTCTTCGGGATACGAACCCGGGCCCTTTGGTAGCAGCCGGCTCCTCTAGCCACTATACCGTCTGGACGGCTATAAAAGACTAAGATAATGTCATAAATTTTTCTGGCCCTATACACCTTAATAAAACAGCATTTTACCTTGCTTTTGCCACGGGGAATGTTTCTTCTCATGTTGGAATATTGTGTTAAGAAAGCATATGATCATGATTAAATGCCAAAGCAGCCAATTCGTTCACTTCTTGACAGACGCCACACTCACAAGAAACTGGAACTCTAAACAACAAGGAAATACTTCTTACCTGTAAAAA
This sequence comes from Stegodyphus mimosarum, assembly GCA_000611955.2. Lineage (NCBI taxonomy): Eukaryota > Metazoa > Arthropoda > Arachnida > Araneae > Eresidae > Stegodyphus > Stegodyphus mimosarum. Next base: position 326,378 of record KK112558.1, on the reverse strand, counting down.
AATGAAATTACTTATTAGAATCAAAGTAATTTAATGAGAAAACAATAATGTCAAATTCATGTTATGAGAAATTATTTTCACGTGCAACAGAATCAAAGAATCCAAACTGTGTTTTCCAAAGATTCTATTATACGAATAATTATTTCTTTTTAAAACTAAATAAAATTAAGTTTGTTTTTTTATTTACCTGCTTTTAATTTTATAAAAATGTTAAGTAATATAAAAAGGTAACACATGCAGTAAAAAACCACAAATGCTCCTGACGAGTAGATAAATCTAAAATGTTAGAATGATATGTAGTTTAGCATAGTATCTGCAGTGCTTTAACTGTTTTCATGGTCTCTCAAAGGTACATTACTAAGAGTTACTTAGTGTCGGTCAATTGACAATTACTGGTAGTAATTAGGCGACTTACCTTGAAATATAGAAATATTACATTCAACTCCTCTAAGACAAGACACTTGGTTTTATCCTTAGCTAATCATTACAAAAAAGGTTTACATACGAACACTAGACGGCAATGAGAATCGGCAACGGGAAAAGTACTTGAAGGAAATTACGGTACGCAATTTAAAATAAGAACAAAGAATTTCGATTTATGCTCATTTATAAGCTGAAAATGTTTTTCTTGTTTGTTCTAATAAGGCAATAATTCTAATAAGGTAGCTCTTAACAAGGCAAGGTTTGGACTCCCCAGCGGCCGAGCGGTAAAGCCGGTGAACATAGTAGTTCGAACTGGGATCGTATCTCAGCGAATGGGCTGCATGCATGGCGTTTTCATGGTTTTCCCCACGTGTAACGTGGATACGACTAAGCTTTCTCAGAAAGCCCTTCACAAAGGCATCCCTCCTTTTAGACAGACTGTCCTGGTGTGCCATTATTAAATAACAATAATAATACTGTTAGCATTCACGAGTTCTTTTAATTCTCTCATGCATTATTTAACATGTATAACCTTCTAGTATGAACGAATATTTGTGACACGAATCAGAGAGAAGTAAAGGGCAATGTTTAAGTTAAGTTTAGCTATATGAACTTTGGTTGGAACTTTAACTTTGGTTGTGCAAAGGTCTATTTAGATAGATAGAGATTACCAAATTGCACTAGCTTTATTTCACAACGTTCATCTGTCCAAAGAGACGTTTAGTTGTGTTACTCTGGTCGTTCATTTGTTTTAAGAACACCATACCGTCTCACGGTAAAGAATATTAAGTGCAGCTTCAGTAGAACCAAGAACTTTGGGGTTCAAAGGATGAGGTCTGGGCCTTGCTTCTGTCTGCCACACTTTTAACTATACAGGAGTTCAAATCGCCAATGCGTGTTGGCCTGCATTATCATGATTAATTTTAGAAAACGGAATTCCTACATAATCTTTCAACAATATATGTGGCAAAAGCAGCATTGTTAGCTTGGAAGATTATTCAAACGGTCGAAACCTGGATTTATAGAATCCGCGTGATGCTCAAATGACAAATATGTTATTATTACATGACTGCAAAACTGTTTTTTAGTAAAGCTATACCTTAAAGAAGGCTTTTAATATCCCTTATATTTGTTATAACTGAAGGCAGAGCGCCGTTTTTGCTCGGAGTAGTAATAACATCCTTTCTCTTTTAATAACGCCGATACGGAAAGATAGAGATCTCTCTAAAGAAGATAACGTTCATAATATTCCTTTTCATGCAATGAGCATTCTGCGTAAGGAACGTGAGTTACCGTTAAAACTGCTCATTATTTCAGTTCGAATAGTCCGTGCTGAAACATTTCGAGCGACTGCATCAAAAGCACAACCGAAAACTTCTCTCGCTCTTTCCAGCGTCTGAATCTAAACCTGATGACTAATCCCTCCCTAAATTCCTTTCATCCCTGCACGCCGGTGCTAAATTGATTCCGTTGCCCAAATTCATAATCGCTCACGATCCCCGAATAAAATAGCAAATATTAAATATTTCTGAATGCTACGCTATTGGAAATCTTTAAATCTGATATTTAGAGATATATTACATTCCAGCGTGTTTATGTGACCGATAATGGATATGGTCGAGAGGTTAGGATGAAATTTTATTTATTCCGTAAAGTCAACTTGCAAGCGATATGATGCATCTTCCGCTATCGGACAGATGTTCGATGACTGTGCAAGTTCCATTTCAGTAGGAATGGAACAGCAAATAACTCTCTTTTCGCATACACCTCTCTCTGTCAGGGTTGTTGCGAAGAAATATTACTCTTCGATAAAGGTCGAATTTTCCAACACACTTTTATCACAAAACAAATTAGTCGCATTAAATTAACAAATTAATCTCAGAGTTTTTGTTTCTTGGTCGTTATTTATATACTAACTATCTCTGAAAATGTTGAAAATAAGATTATTTTTATCAACGAAGCTTCTTGTAGAGATAACTTCTGAAAGTGACCAGTACTTATGGAAATAAAAATAAACATTGTGTTGAATATTATCTCTCTACAACAACTAACTGAAAAAAAAAGAAAAGAACTATAAGAAAATTTGAAAGGTTTCAGATTTTAAAAGTCACCCAAAAGGGTTTGTTGATGCATTTTACGCTCTCGCTTGAGTCCGCAGTTTACCACTCCACTGCTATACTCCTACTAACCCAGTTTTTTGTCTTTTTAGCTATATTATTGAGCTTCACTACGCTTTTTTTGTTGTTATTTTTTTAGCTTTATTACTAAGCATAATTTTCTTCGCACTTAAACCATATACAATTCAACAGCAAAATTACAAAAATTTTGAAAGCAGCATAACAGTTTAGAATATCCGCTGCAGCAGCGTTAAGTGTTGGCACACATTTCCTTCCCCCCCTCCAGTCTTTTCTCAGTTCATCATATCGGTGTTCACTTTTCTTACTCAGATGGCTTTAAAAAACGTTTTTGTCTTTTTATTCTTAACATTTTGCTTTATTTACTGAATATCACGGTTTTGACGTTTACGCAACATAAAATTCGATTCAACAGCAAAATCTCAAAATATTTAAAAACAGCATATCTTTAGAATTTCCGACAGACAGTCTCGCGCACTGGAAATAAAAATGTTTTATTTCGTACAGTGTTTCCACTGTTCGCTTTAAAATCGCTGAGTTTGTTAATCAAAAGTTCCTTACAGTTTTACAAAATAGGAAATTTTAAAATTCAAAATTGGAGCTTCCAGGAACCCATATTAGGGCGAAGAACTACGTTGGTCCAAATTTGGTGGCTCTAGGTACATTGTTCTTTCGCCGTGCGAGAAAAATACATACAATCATTCAGATTCTTCATTATTTAATTTCTTTAAAAATAACACAGAGCGATAATATTTGGTGGCAACAATTCGAAAAGTCATAAAATGCATTGATGAGTTTCGACGCAAAATACCGCTTCGAGACTAAAATAACCCATTCGGGACTAACGTCCCTTTTGTGCTAATAATCTGGATCCATGGGCTAGAAAATAGGCTAGATCCATGGGCTAGATCTTAGAAAATATACAGAACTCAAGGAAACATCAGTGCGTGGAAAATATATTGTAGTCAAGCAAATATCTGAATATCTATGAAACGTTCCTCCTTTCCTTTTTCACTCAAATTATTTTCCAGTATGGACGTTGATCCATTACAATTCAAACCAGGGACATCTGTGCCTGGCGAACCGAAGTCGGTGGCCGCCAGACACATGATAAACTATCTAAGCCAAAACACCAGGTGTTATGGTCTGTAGAATTTAAGTTTCCTTAAAACTATCTAATAAATCCTCAAAGATTTGTTTACTCTGATAAAATCAAGTAAACTGGGAGTTACGGACTTGAAGGTTTAGATTTCATTCAGACTTGAAAAAAGAGCATGCATAGCATAGTGCCTTAACATTGTTTTAATCGGGTGATGATGACCCTTTTTACTAGCCATAATAGTCCATCCTTCTTACCAGCTATTTTGTTTTATCGCTCAACTTTACATTTATTACATTCATAAACCAATTCACTTCTCTTTTCATATGATTTTTATACAACTAATTTGTAAACATTTTTACGCAGTTCAATTTTACAAGGCTTTTTTTAGCAAATAACGCAATTTCTTTTGCAGTGATGCTTTTTCATTGTTTTTTTTTTAATTTCGGATATATAAAAAGCTTAATTTTCCCATTAATGAATTACAATGAACCTTCTCATGGCGACCACTTGTCTTAAATCGACTGCCTTTGAAAGAGGCCAATACTTCTGAGCACTAAATAAGCATCAGCATTAATTATGACTTCCCTAAGTTGGCTACTTCCATAAAAGATCAATAATAATCTAAAATAGAGGATGGTCAATAAAAATGTTTGTTCACCTATAAAAATAATATAAATTGTTTATTCACTATCCATATTAGCACGTTAATAAATGAATTAATGTTCTAGAGGTCTTGCCTTTTATTCGTCCAGAGACATCGAATTAACATTTTGGAAATTTCATTACATGTATAACGACTGGAGGTTATTAGTTTATGTGTCAGGACTGAGTGTTCGGTGCATATTCTTGGCGAACATCTTCGTGAAATAAACTGAGTCCTGATCTTGAACAGGGAGATAAATGCAGCTGTGTTCTGTGGTAGGAAACTGTGATTAAGTGGTAGAATAACTATACGTAAGAAGTATTTAAAAAATCCTCTTTTATTAAACCACAATTATATACAGCCACTTCCCAACTCGGGAGGGATACAGAAAATAATGACCGCACTTGGGTCTAAACTGAACAATCAAATTTAATTTAAACTAAAGCTAATTAGAAATTAAGTAGTCGTTGCTCACAGAGCTATAAACGCGAAGTTGGCCTCTACGTAAAGGGTGCGTAGCAAGATTTAACTAACACTGACGCACTTAGAATTATTTCAATAAGTAATAGCGTAACAGCGCTACGGTTTAAAATGTAAGTACTAGCTGGTCAGGCGAACGTTGAACAGAGTAACAGCGGTCTGAGACTAGTTGAAAAGTTGCTACCTCTCGTTTAAATAGAACTTGGCTCCACTTCAAATTAGCATAAAGCTGAAACGCGCGCTTATTCTAATGGGAAGTTGAAATAAGAACATATAGAAAAAGGCAAATTAAAATAAAACTTTGTTAGTTTAACTAAAACCTTACATATGCAATTCTTTTATTTGTCAATTCGTTGCAGACATCTTTTAATTGTTGCCATTTTTATTAGTGCAATTATCAATTTTATGTCAAAAATAAATAAGAAATACAGTATTCATATCATCGAATCTTCAAAGCCCAAAAATCTTTAATTTAATTTAAATAAAATTAAAATCAAAACCTTGAATTTTTCGCTTTTTTCTCGCTATAACTTAGAAAACGTCAAATTTTACTGCAATCTAACAGAATTTTTTATTAAAAAAAGAACAAGATTATTATAATATCAATAGACCTTGAATCACCAACACCACATCCAGTTATGAGTTCGACCTCTGAACGCCACACATAATTTTCTCGATAGTATTTACAGCTTCATGGTTATTTATGTTAATTCCACGTTTATTTCACTTAATTCTTGAAATAATCCTTTCCACTATTATACTCGCTCTGATTTTAAAAGATGTTCAAATTAATTTTCCAAGAATGTCCTGAACAATTTGATATGTTTCTCAAATACGTGTCAAATTTCATTGAAAAAATGAACGAGATTCAATAGTTTTACTTATATGTTTCAATCTGTAAATTTCATTTTTATGTTTTTAATAAACACAAATGAACTTCTAAAACTTGTATTTGAAATTTTGTTTCAATGAAAAACTTTCAGCTAATCCCAATGTTTTTCATTTCTTTCTGAATTATTATTCGACAGTACAAAACCTTTGAGGAATCATATTTATAGTTCTTGTAATCTCTTAAAAAAACATTTTTACGTATCGTTCTGCGGTTATTTGCGTAATACTGAGTTTTAATTTAAATGACAGCTAATTCAGGCCTAAAACCGGAAAAGCGTACCAGGATAACAAACAAAAAACATTAAAAGATCTAGATTTTCTAAGAATACGAAAAAAAATAATTTTTAGAGTTTACATCTAATTTAAATTACATTAATTAAAAAAAATCTTAATTTATTGCAAACTTCAACCAGCCCAAGTTATGCTTTATCCCACCTATCATGAAACTTAAATACAAAAAATGGTAATGCTGACGACGGCAACGAAAGCGATCATTTCTTTATAGTGAATCGCCGTTAATATATATATATATATATATATCCCTCGCATTATGCAAAACAGGGCGGTACTTACAGCCATCTAAATTTTAGCACAGATAATTCCTCATCCGAACATGGGCACCTCGAAATCCTCATTTTGAATTTCGAATTCGTTTTTTCATATTTTATGCGAATTCGTTTTGATTAACAAGCGCCATGATTTAAAAATATCGCAAAATATTTATGTTCCAAATTTTTTCAGAAACTCAGCGCTTTAAAAGAAATGTGTTTACCTTTTTGGCAAAGCGTATATTTATCTTTCAAATTTAATCAATAAACTTAGTGATTTAAAAGTGTGTTGAAGCTGTTTGAAATAAATTATTTTTTACCTTCTATGCGGCAGCACAAGGTATTATTATATGCGAACGAGTTCCTAATGAACTGAAAGCAGAATCGGTAATAATAGCTTGATGGAATTTATTTTTTCAAAACAAACAATTGACAGTTTTGAACATTTCACAAAAGTATTCGTACAGCTCTTCAGTAGGAGTAATCTTGTGACTCTGACGTACTTTTGGAGAGAGCCCCATCAACAGTTGCCCATTCAAACTACTGAGAATGTTAAACAATGTGACGTGAGTTAAAATGAAGTGTTAATAATGTCACGTGTGTTAAAAAAGCCTCAAATGCATAGCTCACACATTGATCTCTCAATAACTCTGAATTCAACTCAGAACTGAACTGATGCTCTTTCGGATCTTTAATAGTTTTCCACCAGCTGCCGAGAAAACTTCCAGTATCTTCGATATCTCGAAATTCTCGAAGGCATATACAGTTAGTTACATATGGCCAGATACAGTTACAGTTAACATATAAACTGGACTCATTACATTTGTATAGGGATTGGACTATAATGTTGCCAAATATTCTAATATTATTCTAAATTATTTCACTAAAATATGCAAAATTTGCAGCAATACTGAATTTTTCTTTCAAATTTAGACTGTCTGTTACTGATCAACAAACAAAACGATTTATAAACAATAAACGCAGTTCATCTCTATTATTTACTAACTAGACCCTTGAAGTTGCACTAGCTGGATTCATTAAAATTATTATAATTTTTTTTATTACAAGAGCTATTTTAGGCAGTTAACCGTACAAGCGGCTAATAATAATAATATGACGAACGATTTTGGGCGCCACAATTGCGACTACTGCAACTACTACTACTATAATACAGCTTCTAATATTACTATGGGGTAATGGACTTTATGGTGTGTTTCGTACTGGTACTGTCGTATCTGTTCCTCTGGCTGTGGTGGAGCTATATAGCACGTATATTTATGGGCTTTCTCGGTGGGGGTTTGACCCTCACAGTCCCAGTGATGGGGACTGACGAAGTTAGGCAAGGCTCCAAGCGTTCTTCTGATGCCGAGGGAGTGGTGCCCCGAGGCAAAGGTGTCCTAGTGTTCAATTTTTCGATTTAGTATTCCACGTTTCTTGTCTTTGCCGAAGCGACGTATAAAGCCGGGAAGGGACTGTGGGGTCTGCGCGTCATTGAGGGGTCCTCCAGGACCTGGATATCACAAGTTCGAAAGGCGACCCCAGGACGAAGGTCCCGGTTCTGGCGCGGTGTCCGTATTCAGTTTTACTGTGCAAATCACAGTAAAACTGAGCATCATTATTCGCTGATCAGCAAACTGATCATGATTTTGACCAGCTTGATCACAAAGCACTATGCTGAAATTTCCATCGTAAATATTCTCATTTCCTTTTGACATACATTATTAATGCAATAAAAACTTTCGAAGCTATCACCTCCCTAACACGACTGTCTCCATAAATAACAAATATTCATCAAAGCATGAATAATCTCCTCCCGAGCATTACTTTTTATTAAGTTATCTGCTTCACAGGAGGTGGTCATCTTAGAAAGGGTCCGCTACACATTTTCTTATCTATCGCCCAACTTTTTTACAACGCACTGCGAAGGGTGGTGTGGCTAGAGCGGACGTGGTCATAGCGGACACATAAGATTTCGTGGTCAGAGCGGACACTGCGAAACTCATCGTGGTCAGAGCGGACACATTTTTTCCCCATCATGGAGCAGATAAAGGGTGCAGATAAATAAGTACATAAATACTTTTAAAAATCACAAATATAGTTTAAAACAGTATTTTAAGTGGCAAATCTCTTTCACGTGGGATAACGTTTTTTTCACCGAAGTTTTCTGTTTTTGCACTCGATTATCGAATTACAAGGAAAAATACATTTTTGCCAATCAAATTTAATTATTTCTATTAAATTGTTAAGTTATTATAATGAACATGCATTTTAAATATAGCAAAATGTAATAAAAATAAAAACTTTCAGAGAAATATTTAAAAATTTATAGTAAGTAACAATAGAATGAAGGGTATGAACGAACTCTAAAAATAAAAACTTTCAGAGAAATATTTAAAAATTAATAGTAAGTAACTATAGAATGAAGGGTATGAACGAACTCCGGGGATTTTGTGGAAAACTGTATTTTAGAGTCAAATCAATATTAGAACAGGTGCAACTGCCATAAAATTAATTAGTTTCATTAATGTAAGTAAAAATAAATACTAAAAGTAAAATATATAAAACAGATACAAGTAAATAAAAGAAAAATAAATACAAGTAAATAAATACTAATTAACCTTTATTATAAAGGCATAAATATCATTTACCATTGGATTTAGTCCAACCTAGTTACAAAACTTAAAGATTTCAGACATTTTTCTAAATTGTTTGATGTTTCGAATTCCTTAAGGATGTTTTCAATTCTTTCATCCAATTTTACGTATGCTTTTTTCCTTTTTATTCCAGGGTCGCCTAATTCTCTGGATTTCAAATTAAAAGACACTTTTTGTGTTTCTTCTTTTAGTATTCTGACTAATAAGTGGACATTAGGCTGGTTTCTGCCAGTGATTGCATTTAATTTGGAATTCCACCCTTCAACAGAATTATTTGTCCTATGACGCTGTCCATATACGTTCCATACTTTAATGGGCATATTTGGATTGTCCATCCACTGCTCGACAAAATAATCAATGAATGTGGTAAGTTTGTCAATGCTAAAAGCTTTTTCCCATACAATGCTCCAAGCATCATCTATGTGTTCCATTGGCAAGTAAGCTAATGCAGAAATCATTCTACAAACATTTCTTATATCTTCGTTCTCTTTATATTCCTTTACTAGACCCACTTCTTGTATCTTACGCCACAAACATTGATTAAAATGAAAGTTACAACCGGAAATAGTCGAACTGGGAAATTCTAACATACAACTATTGATGGCTGCGGCTTCAAAATCCAATTTTATAATGTCCGGCTTCCACTTAGGGCACCAACGTTTCACTTCCTGAAGCATTGCAATGTAAGTTGCTTGTCTCTTATCAGGCAGAAATGCAAAAAGCGCTGGGTAAACGTTGGTCTCAGTTGCTGTACTCCTTAAATCGACGTGTATTGTATATATTTGAGCAAATTGTTTCGGACAACTTTTAAATGTTCCATCTAAGAAAAAAGTCTTTCCATTTTCCAAAAGGTACAGAGATTCTTCTCCTCCAAATACTAAAATCCTGTTACCTTGGTCATTTTGAAAGTCTAAGCGAAGAAAGTTTTCTCCATTAGAAAGCAAAAGTGTATCGTTTGCAAACTGAATGTCATTGGCATTTTGGGGATTTTGAGTAGCTCCCAAAGCCTTTCTCCTCTCCTTACATAAAGCAGTTTTGGCATTGGAGTATGTCGGTATTTTAGCAACGAAATCATAACCTTTCTGATATAATTCTGAAAGTTCTTCTTGAAATATCTGGGGAACGGGAACTGATGTTTCTTCTCGGACTCTTTTTCTGCAAGTCTCTAACTTCCTTTTAACTTCGATCTCAGCAACGTTGGGCGGGCAGGAATGTTCAGTTTTCTTCAGTACTTCGTACTGAAAATTTGTCTTCACATTTCCTTTACAATGATGTGTCTTTTCTTTTACACATACCCAACTCATTCCTAATTTATTTTTTCGGTGTAAACGGTGTGGGTAATCATCTACAACTAAACATTCTTTTCCTTTTTTTGTAGAGAGTAATTTTGTTGAAATGGCTATGGGTTCCATCACAGATTTTTTCGACGATATAAAACGACATACACACTTCAGGATCGAACATCTACTGAGAAAATGAGAAAGGCCTTCTCTCTCAAAAGTATCGGCTTATCTCTACAACAGGTGCAAAGCTCGAAACTACACAATAGATCACATTTGACTGATTAGGGAAATAACACAACAGGTGCAAGAATGTCCGCTCTGCCCACCCAGCTCCCCTCACGTGTCCGCTGTAACCACTGTCCGCTCCGGCCACGTAACCCTGCGAAGAACTAAGTACTTATATATATTTTTTAATAAAATTGTTTCATACTGCAAGTTTAAAAGATAAGAATTATAAAACGATTATTTGCGATAGTTACGCAACTGCTTTGTATTCCAAGTTTAAAATAAAATGTTGTTTTATATACAGAGAATTTATTTTAATAATCATCTTCCCTCATTGCATATGATCTGGCATTACTAATTATCCGACTGCAATGCCCAATTATCCGAAATAAATACTGGACAATCGGGAATTGCATTCTGATATTCAGAACTTTATTAGTTTTTTTATGTTACGATCGATTGAATTAAAGCATTTATTCTCCACTCACATTCCGCAATATCTTCCATCTATTTCCGAATGAAAAGAAAGAATATTTAAAATTCGCTCTTTTATCTTAAAAGTATTTTTAATGGTAAAGATGTTGTGCCGCTTTTTTACAACTGAATATTTCAGCTCTATATTAATATGCAAATTGACTTAACTTTATGGAAGAAGTTCGAAATAAAACGCTTATTTTTTGAGAGAAATTCTAAAGTTTACTTAATTTGCTTTACAGCAAATGAAATTGTATACACTGGTAAACGCACCGCAGATTTTAAAATATATAATATATTTTTGGCATGCTGGTTATTACTTACATGTTTTGAATTTTTCAAAGAAAACGTATTTGCATTTTGCAAATTCGCCGAAAATAAAGAAATTAAATTTAAAAAACACGATTTCCTTATTCGAGTCTGCGGGAAAAATTATTTCAGATCGTATAAAACAGCTTAGATTTTTTCCTAAGCTTTGAAGATAAAAAAGGAGATAAGGAAACGAGATCCTCTTTCACTATCTCATTTTCCTTTTACGAAGCAACAAAGGCAAAATAATTGCTCGTCAGGAAAGAAATTCAAATATTTCATTTCACGTTCTTTAGCGCATTTCCAAACTTTACGAAAAACATACGTACAAAAATAGAAGCTTGTTGCCATTTTTTATTTATCTTAAAACATTTCTTAGAAGGATAAGCGCAGCAGATACAAAATACACACAATTCTGCAATAAATTTAAGACATTTACTTCTACAGAATGCGTTATACACAAAATACTTCAAAAATACGATTTATGGATAATTAAATATATTTTAATGTACTTTCTTCTCTCTTCTTTTTATCCAATTAAAGAACATTTTGCAGTTATTTTTCTAATGTATGTATTTGATTTTGCTGCTACTGTTGAAATACAAAAGCCTTTTATACTCGCGATAACAGCCTCGATGGGTTTGCAGGTATTGAATCTATAAACATAAATTATTTTCAATTTAATAGCCGCATGAGTGGATTTTAACAATCATTCATCTTTGTTTGTTATACCTAAAAAATTGGAAATTATGCATCCATATTTATTTTTTTTTCATTTTAAGCGTTATAATAAGTGGTTATTATTTAAATAAGCAGCAGTTACTTATTCGGAATGTTTCTAAAAATGGGTGAATATACTTTCTGATTTAGTGAACTGTAAGTAAAATGCATTATGTTCATCGTATTGTGCTTGACAAAAAATGGATACTAGTATATGGCAATCTCAGAACTCTCTTGAATAGTTGAAAGCTGATTCCTGTTTGGAAGCGGAGGAAGTTTGGGAAGACTACGAAATGATCATGACATACAAAGAAGGTAATGCTCATCTTGTGGCATTGGAGCAGAGTCTCTTCCAGTGTCATCCATCATTTTTGTCTCGCATGTAGTCAAACCATTACAACAGATCGCTACTGCGTAGGTATGTGTGTAGGCCGAAATCTACCAGTATTTCGAAAATATGATTACATACAAAGAAGGTAATGCTCACTTGTAGTACTGAAAAAGTCTTTCCCAGTGTCATCCGCAATTCTTGTCTCTGATGTTGTCAACCCATGACAACAGCCCCCTACTGCGTAGGTATGTGTGTAGGCCAATATGTGTACATTAAAAACCAGCAATGATCATTATTCGACATACTGTCTTCCCTGCATACTATCCCAACTTACACTGAAAACAATGCAACAACCGAAGTATCTTACTATTTTAAGACATCATCAGATCCAAAACTACACTGAAAACTTCGAAAAATTCGAAATAGCCTGTCGTTTCAAAATATCGTCAGATCCCAAATCGTACTGAAACTGTCCAATAGTTTACAGTATGTCAAATGAGAAAGTGGCAGGATCCTTGTTGTTTTCTTTTTGAACCTTTCCCTTCCTTAGAACCTTATTTTCCAGCATTCAAATTATTGTAATATTTTATAGTTTGTTGGAGCATTACATAGCATATTACAGAATACAGCTTGTTTCGGAAACACCTTACTGTTCAATAGGTCTATTAGGTAGCTGAAGGTTTCACTACTCCAAAAACGGTATATGTTTCAAAGAAAGCGAAAATGTGTCTTTCAGTTGGCAATAGTAACACTGATGCTGGCCTGATATCATTCTAATAAAATAAGTTTCCAATTCTATGTTTCTTTTGTCGTTGTTTCTTATCATTCTGATTTGAGAGGCTATCGATCAGTGCCATGAATTCATCATGACTAAGATATAGTACGTGCCTGTTGTTGTCCAGGGTCTTAGCAATTTTACAGGTGACACTTCTGTTTTGCACAGCTCCACTTATCTAACGATTTTCTAACCCTCTTCGCCTACCAGCAATCTTTTCACAGGAACTTCAACTCTGATTGCTCCCGTACTGCAAAGACACTATAGTTTTCCATGCTTTCGCTAGGTTTCGAACCCAGGCTTAAAGCAAAGGCAATCGGCTCCTCTTACCCCCACGCCAACAGTGCAAGTCTGTTTGCTTTCCCAAGAACTTAACGGACGGGTCGAATATGCTTTGTCGGTTTTGGGCATTTTTAGAGCAGTTAAATAAACATTTTTACAATCGCTCAGTATGTAAAGACAAAATTTGTACTCATTTAATTAATTGTACTAATATAATATTCTTCATACTTGCAGATTTGTTTTTGTTGTTGATTATGCTCACTTGTCTGACGTATAGTCAGCCGAAGTCCACGAAATTCCTCATGGCAAGGAGCGCAAGATTACGCTTATCGTTGGCAACAGCCTTGAGCAACTGACAGGTGACAGCGCGATTTGGTTCAGCTCCGCCACCAACTTTGATGGAGAGCACCCGGGGAGGGGGGGTCCGAGGGTTTGCCACCCCTTTCCCCTTCCACCAAACCACACAAGAGGGTTTTCGGCTTGCCGCATATTTAAAGTGCCGCCATGCCGCACCAACACTATACATTTACAAACAGCCATGCCTTTTGCGGAATTCGAACCCAGGCGCTTTGGCACGGCAATCAGGGACGCTTACCACTATACCGGTTGGGCGGCCGCTTGCAGATATAAAAAGTTTATGAGCCTTTATGAAAATATTAGAGAATAATAGTCGTTCCATTTATTATCTCATATTAAGCTGGCTGCTCCCTTGCCTCAGCTTTAGTTTTTCACCTGATTATTTTAACAGCAGGGAAGGAAAGAATGATTAATGCAAGAAGATATTTTTATCTCTAGTTTCTAATATCCTTAAAACTATACATACTTTCTTCATACGACATATACATATATATATAAAAGTTACGCGACAGACAGAAAAAAACGTAATTATCACATCCTCTCGCGCATGCTATCACGGTGAAGTGGTTACCATAACCAATTAGAAATCAGAAGATCCTCCATGTTTTGTATTCCAGTGAAGGCACAGTTGATTTTTTTTTGTCTCCAGGCGGGGAAAACCTAATTGCCTCAACAATTTGAATTGATTTCATTATTTAACAATTTTTGGGGTTCCACCCTTCTATTTAACAGTTAAATCTAGGAGCCCTTTTATACCGATAAGAGAATAATCGCTTTAGTGTGTGAACAGAGATGTAAGACTCAAGAAGGGTTAATTACCCTTTATTTCTCAAAATACGGCTCCTTTCTCACAGCGTACAGCGAAGCCTCCACTTGGGCTTGAACTCAAATTAATAAGAATTAAAGCTTAACTAAACTAAAAGATGTAACCGAACTAACTAAAAGATATAACCGAAGCTATCAGGATTCTGAGTTTAACTAAAAGAGATAACCGAAGCTATCAGGATTCTGAGTAGTTGGCCCCTAAATATCAATTAAGTGGGCGAAGCTATCAAGGGCCTGAAGTACGGTCGAGCGTAGTAATAGCTTAGAGAGAGACGTAGCCCCAAGGCAAAAGGGCGCTAATCAGAAACTCTGGCTCTCTAACGAAGTCAGTGAAACATCGACTTAAATACTACTTACTCATTTGCATTAAACGTGTTTCTGAAAATACATTCTGGTAAGGAGTTGTAACTGAAGCTAGAAGAGATACGAAAAGTGCATAACATTAAAATGACTGCTATAACATTAGGATAAACCTTACAAATTCTTATATATTTTTCAGATATTGAGTACATTAGATGTTATGGTAATAGTAAAAAAAATCTGGTTATTATTAACAATAACCATGTATATTTCCCAATGTGATAAATAATGCAAATCATTACTTTTATGATAAATATTAATCATTATCACCGACGTTTTATAAGTGTGATGAATTAAACATAACAAATTGAAATCCAAAGCTCTATAGTATTTTTAATGTTATACGATATGAAGTGCATGCAATTACATGCGTTAGCAAATTTGTTATCAACGAAATTTGATTAATGTTAATAAATGTTTTATAATAATGATTACTGTTATTTATAAGATATATTTGTTATTACATTACACAGAAACACCTTACGGAGAAAACTTGAAAACAAATTAAAATACCCAAAAAGCACTCCTAAATTAGTGCTATTATCTGAAAGAAATAATAACCCACGTCAACCCGAAGGTTGGAATCAAAAACAACTAAATGCAACAGAAATTATCCTCACAAATAGATCTTGTAGATAACAAGACGCCAAATTGTAAACATTGTATACATTGCAAAATATCCAATAATGTATATATTTATTACTTGTAGTCTTGTCGTCATAAGTCGTCGAATAAATGGGGTGCAAAAGCCCTTTATATGCTCCATTAGACGACAAATAAATTACAAAGAATTTAGACAAACAGCTTACAAAGAGAAAAAGATTACAAGAAAAAAAATGGTTACTGGGCTAACCAGCCAGTCTTCCAGAAGCAATCAGAAGAAAGAGGGAAATAAAACCAGGTTGAAAAAACTAAGCAACCAGACGACTGACAATGACCGAGAAGCTTAAGTTTTAACTAGTAGTGTCTTTAAATGGCGAAGCAAGTTAAAGACACTACTAGTTAAAACATAAGCAAGTAAAAATAAATAAAACACAATATTATCACATTTCTAACAAACAATAAATTGCATTACAAATATGATGTTATTACATATTTAACACATTTCGACAGGAAGGGCATCTGTGGAATTGGAAGTAACAAAGGTTTTTTGACTTTTTACATATGCAGCAGTTTGAGTTGCAACATCTTCTACAACTGCAATGAAATTTTTAGCCATCTAAATTAGATTTCTTATGAGCAATAATCTGTAAATCGTATTTCAATACCTAGAACTTTATTGGCTGAAATAAAAGCATAGGAGTTGGTTTAAAACACTGTGTTTTGTATCGACTTTAAATACATTTTAGTTTTCCTTTGCAATCATGCTAGCTATAATATCCCGGCTGCCGTCTTTACCTCTATTTACCTGTGATATTTTTATCTGAATGGTTTCTCGTGCATTAGTAACAAGAAGGTTTTAACTTCGACGGCGGTAACACTTTTCCACTTGCTTATTCTGTGATGACAGCAGGGAACTTCTTGAATTTCTTTTTTAGATAAGAGTTTTCATTGTTTTCTTCACAGTCTTCTATTTCAACATCAACGAAACCTTTTGCTATTCTCTTTTCATCACCTTGTCAGGTATATTTTAATTTTATAACACTTATTTTAATTTCAATGAGCTTTTCTATCGATTTTTGTTTCCACTTACAATTCCCTACCAGAATGAGATTTTAGAATCGCGTTGAATGCAAAGGAATTAGAAGTTGTATTTAAGGAAGGTTCAACTTTACTTCGTGAGAGAGAGCTAGGAATTCTGAGAAGCGCATGTTTGCTTTAGGACTAAATCTCTCTTGAAGCTGTTATGCTCGTTCGTATATTACGTGCCTTTTGATATTCGCCGGCTAGTTTAAATCATGGGCCAACTACGTTAGATAATTGTGTTAGCTTCTTCTAAGTCTCTTAATTAGTTTTAATTTAGTTCTTATTTCCTATTCTGAGTTTAAGCTCAAATGGCGGCTTTGCTGTAAGCCCGAGAGAGGGGTCAACTGTTCACCTTACTTACCTTAAGTGAACTAAAGTGTAATTAACCTTTCTTGAATCTACGTCTTTAGCTATTTGTACTCAGCGATAAGTCGCTTAACAGTTCACACGGTTCCTCGACATTTACTTTAGCCAAAAAGAAAAAGGAACCCTACAACATTTTTTTATTTCAGATATTTTTCGCTTTACTATTTGTTGCTACCCTTCTAGTTGCCCAACACTCTTATCCGTTTTTAATTGGACCTGAAATAATTATTATCTTCAGGTCTTCAGTCGAGTAAGTCAGGTCCGCTTCTGTATTGTCATCATTTATTGCTGCTATAGCTGCTTCATCCTCGATTGAGATTATTGTCTGAAGTTCATTACCATCATTTTATTATCTCCTAATACAGCAAAATCTTATTCGTAATTCCTGGCAAAGTACCAACTGTGAAGTAGGTGTTTTTAAATCTACTTTAGCTTTACAGCCAAATACAGCGTCACAAGGACTGCGATCTATTTCAGAGTGTTGTACTCTATTTTTCATAAACTGAATGAATTTTATTCCTTCGGACTACTTTTTTGCATTGTTTGTGTCAGGTGAAGTGGAGAACAATTTCTTTTTAATGTCTTGGTTTGTTTTCAATGTCTTGGTCTTTCAACTGCAACTTAGCCTTGTGATTGACTTGTGATACGTGTTGGCTTTCAGTAAACGATCCGCATGACATAAACTTCTTCAATAACGTCAATGGCAAATTCTCCGTTATTACCAATTTGAAAAATGCATGGTGTTTCAAATATTGGGAATGCACCCAGTTCAGAGTAAGCAACTTCTTTGACTCACTTTGTTTTTAATGCGCTTAACTGAAGAAATTTCATTTAATGGCGTCTTAATAACCCATTATAAAACTTAAAGTTCCCGTCCGCTTGTTACTGCATGTCAGTGAGATCAACTTCACAACCGCAACTTAATTGTTTAACAACAAAACCTTTTCTTGGAACGCTTTCTTTTGACAAGGTTCACAAAGATTTAAATATATCATTATAATTCCAATTATGATGTTCTTTGTCTTTTCAGTGTGGAATTATGGGAAATGAAAAGCTGATACTTTGACTGAGAAAGGAGCTTTCATAATGCAACTCATTAATCGACGGTTTTCATTTCAAACGACTAAATTGTCTGTTAACCTGACTCTTAAGAATTAAGAAAATTCTTAAGCAGGATATGATTCAAATTGCTATGGATAAGAGCTGGAGGATTCTGGGGGAAGAGACAACTTTAATTTCCTAGTTTTCCAAGAAAGACAGCAGTAGCTCTATTTAGAAATTTGACCGGCCATGACTGTTTGCGAGATCACCACTGCAGAATTGGAGTGGTGGATTCCCCAAACTGTATTTTGTTTGCCCCTAATCAGCCTATAATTTTTGGACATTTAAATAACTCTATTGCACTTCCTCGGTACGAGGACATTGTTAAAAGGTACTGGAGAGCCCGTGAACTAATAGCTTAAGCACTAATGTTTGGCATTTGTAATATAAAATAAAATATACTTTGTCTTTCCCTCTTTCATCATTCTGTTGCGCCCACCATAGTCCACTGTAGTTTGAATCTCATGAAGTATTTGAAGATCTTCCTTCATAAAAGTAAATAAATAATCAGGTCGTTTTTAGTTTTAGCTGGAACGTTGACGTTTACATTATTACCAATTATTGCACTATTATAACTTGATAGTCCCTGAGAATCTTCAGGCGATTTACCAAAAGCCCTCTCTTTACTTTCATAGTACTTGACAACTACTCAGAACTACCTGTAGCTCAG
>KK112558.1:296342-307714 GCA_000611955.2 Stegodyphus mimosarum | reverse complement strand
ACCAAATTTGATAGAGGGACTAATGACGATATGGAAGAAAAAAAAGATAGTTCCGAATGTTTTCGGTAGGAGAAAATGTGGTGCCGTTCTAGTTTACACAAGCGAAAATTTGTATGAAACGTTGGTAAAATGTGAAAATGGCAAATGCTTGGTTACAGCAACACCTCCGGTTATTCAGTCTATAAAAATTTTGGAAAAAGATCGAAGAACATTACGAATATTATCAAGATTCAACATGCGTCTCACTTTACCTCAGCGCGCGTTGCTTGCGAAGTTGCTTTATCAATCGAACACGACCGCCGATCTTCTTGAGTTTAGTAATCTTAACAACCTACATTAAAGCTGTCTATCAATTAATGCATTGAAAGACACGATTCAGAAGCTTGAAGAAATAGAATCCTTAGCAGTTCGGTTTGATAGAAGGCGGAAACTGGTATCAGAACAGATAGTTACTGATGTCATGACAACAATTTTGACAACCCCCGTGGGACTACTTCTGGTAGTAGCAGTGCCCGGTGAATATCACGACAACTGACTTTCAATCTTTCATCAGTATGGCACATCTTTCAAAACGTTCTTCAGTTCTACCCGTACAAGACAAGCCGCGTGGTAGAACTAAAAACCCAATGATTATGATAAAGGGGTGGTATTTTTTCTGATATTTCTTGTCAGGAAAGGGATACTTGGGCATGGAGAATTCTGTGGGGAGATAAGTCCCATTTTAATGAAAATGGGCCCTAGCACTCAGTTTTCGAATTTGGGTATCCGAACAATTCTATGCAGTTCAGGAAATCGCACTGCAGTTACCAGAAGTCACTGTTTGGTGGGGCTTTACAAAAGATTTCATCAGCGTACCATTCTTTTCTGAGAATATTATTGTAAAAGGAGCACACACTTCTACCATTACAACGCAAAGGTATCAGGATATAATAACTAGTTTTGTCATTGTACAATTTCAGCAAAGGACATTACTGTATCAAGTAACTCTTAGGCAAGCTGGAGCACCACCGCATATTAGTGTATTGGTACAGCGGTAATTGTGCCACCCCTTTATTGAAGAAAGCGTCATGAGTTGCCTTTTTTTTTCGCTTGGATGAGCCACCTTGTTTCCCGGATCTAATACAATGTGACGTTTTTCTGGTTGGGTTATTTGAGATTCAAGGTCTGTCTTTGTGGAGTCCTGAGCTTGACGACCTTAACGGACAACAAATCACGGACTATGTACAGGATGCAATGTGTGATACACGAGAATGATTATCACATTGTGAGAGGTCTATGCCCTCACCGAGGAAGCGCTTTTGCTGAAACGTGTTATTATGCATTGAAATATCATCTCTGTAACTCTCTGGGCCCCTTCATTTACTGCATTAAAGCGGTGTTGCACTGAAATTTCTTTTCTGTTGTTGATTTGTCCAGTTCTCAGTTGAATACAGCGTCATAATTAAATCGGCAATTTTCGGAATTAATTTTGTTTTGCAAGGAATGCTTTTTACCATGTTGTCACTAGTTCCCCATCCAAATTTGGGGTATAGATCGAGCGGTACATGGCTTTAAATAGTGTAATTTTAAAAGTAAATACCCTGCATATGTGAGCGTCCTCTAAAACGCACGCTCCTTCATCTAAAAACAAATCAACTGATTCTGTCTAGCTTTTATCAGCAGACAAAAACAAACTCGCGTCCTTGGAACAGCTTGCACAAAAGGAAGCCGTTTACACAATATGTTTTCACAATAATGTGTCGCTGACGGCAGAAAAGCATAGGCTTACGTAATGGAAAATCTCTCTCAAAGTGAACACGTTGAAAATCATTACATTTACCGTTTATTGTAAGAAATTATTAATAAGAACCAGTTTCTGCAATAAATTCTTATAAATTATTCACAGTTTAATTGGTTATTATTAATAATAAATGGTTATTTTTAATAATAACCGATTAATCGGTTATTATTGGCCATTGGGGTGAAAATCTAATTATCTCAGCAATTTGAACTGATCTCATTATTTAACAATTCTTATACATTTTCTATTATTTGTAGCACTTTATGTGTTATTTATATAATCTTTACAATACTTCTCATATATTTCACCACAGTCTGAACAATGTTTATGTAGTTTATTCATGCAGGTAATCTGTTCCAAAATGAGACAAAGTAACCTGTGTTCAGATTCTTCATCTATACAAACACTGTAGAGTCTTTCTCTGAAACTGATATACCATTGTAACGTAAAACATTATTGGACTTTACAAGAAGAGAATCTAACAACGAAATATTCCCTTTCAGTAAAAAAGTAGTTAATTTTTTAAAAATGCGACGATTTTATTCAAAAATAGTATAAGGAGGTTATATCATCCTATTCTATGGATGATATTTGTGACGAAAATTATCAATTTATAGAGATTATTATGGCTTCGGAGTGAAAAGTGGGAAACCATAACTGTTCCTCATTCTAATTACTATCTGGGCATGCTAACCATGACAGAACGTACATCAGAAAAAGCATACTTCTTTAAACTCATCCCGACTAAAGAACGATTGCGAACAGACATAAGCCAGTCCACCAAATTCAGTTGATGGCGGCCAATGTTTTCCCCCATTTTGGTTCTGTACCATCCTATAGATTATTACATTTTTCAAACAAGGACATAAGAAAAATTACTGTGACTTAAGAAGAACTTAAAAAACGGACCTTCCACTTGCCAGCTGGATGTGCAAACCGCTAGCAGTACGGCAGCATGCATAAAGAAAATGTGATAATTCTATACAAAATTTTATTCCGTGGCATAACAGCATCAGTCTCTACTGCATTCAATCAAGAAGTTCCTAGAATTACGCAACACATATCACTTCATTAATGGTTCTCTCCTGAATATATAATCACGTATAAGCCACGCAATAAAAAATTTCAATACTCTCAAGAAGTACGCCCAAAGAAAGACAAAATCGTCCGAGATCTTAAGGAAATACTTAAATCCTCCCTATTCAGGATTTATCCGGGGGCTTAGAAGACCGGATTTAATCGGCCTCTGGAGTTAAAGCTCTTCGTATCCTTGAGACCCAGAAAAAGAGAACAAACTGCAAAGGCCCTTCAATCGAAATCGGCAAAACATCTCAAAGAGCTTTCACTTTGATTAGCGATGAAGAAAAATCGGGATTCAAAGACAAAAATTTCTCTTCTGCTTCTAGCATTCTTTTTTTTTTAGTCTTGCATACGCAGCTTTTGCTCGACGCTACTCAAATTTAAGTTTCAAGATTAAGGACAACTCTCAAACTAATGAGGAGCTTATCCCTTCGCATAAAATGAATGACACAAAACAAGAAACTCATCTAACAAATGCGTAGAGGATAAAACAAAATTTAAATTTCTTTGACTGCACTTAACCTTAATGTCATACAATTATGAGAAAATATTCTTAGCGGTGAAGTATTAATACTTCTAAAATTTATTCTCAAAATTCTCAATTCAGGAAACAAAAGGATTTTTTTAAAGTTTAATTACATTGCAGATTTTTACTTAAAAAGCGATAATGAGCTACTACAAGCAAAAACATATTTTATTTGCCTTTTTAATATTAAATCAAAATTAATATTTGAAATTAATTGTTTTCATTAACTTAGCTTACTGATCGCTTAAATTAACCCTCTGACCGGCCAGGGTTTTCGCTAAGAAGCACAAGTTTCCCCAAACTACTACCAGATAAATTTATTTTCTTGATTTAATGTAAAAAATTTCCTGGCATTTTATATCTGGATTTATGTACTTTTAATATATTGCCTTAATTTCTTTGACATACATATTTTAATATGCACGCATATATACGTTCGTACAGATATCACAAAAATATTCTAGGCCGTATATATACGGGCTTGGCGGTTAGAGGGTTAAAGTTCTCTTGGATATTTTTTCCTACCGCAAATACAACCCTTTCTAAGACGACACATATGGTGATTCCGGTCTACTGTGGAGGTGGCCGTCTAAGGTTGCGTTAACTTATGCTCAGAGAAACACTGAACAGTTTTAAGAATGGTCGTCTTAAGGAGGTGGTTGGCACGAGAGGATTACTTGTTCTAATATTTTAATAAAACATATTTTACATATTTTTTGAAATTTTGGAATTTTAATATTTTATAAAAACCTCTTAGTCTCTTTATTTTTAATAACATAAATTCAAATATTCAAGGGCCGAAAGAAAATATATTAAACTCAACAGATAAACTGATGGGATTCCAAGCACAAATAATTTTATGGAAGAATCAAGCTCAGGAAGGCAATTTGGAAAAGTTTGAGTCAGTCCCAAAAGATTTTAATAAAACTATTCATAAAATTAGTATTGACCATTTAACAACATTACAGGAGAGAATTATTCATTATTTCCCATATTTAGATATAAAAAATTTGATTGGGTTCGTAATCCATTTGTGATAAAGAATACTTTTGTATTTGAATTAACTTTGAATGAAGAAGAAGAATTAATTTTGCTTTCTAATAATAGAGATTTAATTTTAAAATATTCGGAAGAATCAATTAATTTATTTTGGGGTAACATCAGATGCGATTATCTCACGGTGGCCAAAAAAGCTTTAAAAGTATTGTTACAATTTTCTACATCTTACTTGTGTGAATTCGGATTTTCAGTATTAACCAACATAAAAACGAATAAAAGATAGAGCCTGTTAAATACAGATGGCGATATGATAGTAGCATTGTCATTTTTACTTCCAAATATAATATGAAATTATCAAAAAACATCAAGCTCAAATTTCTCATTAAAAGTATTCTTGTAATTAATCCCTTAATAAACGTACTGTTGTTTTTGTAGTACATATTATTTTGTTTTATATTCAAAATTATTATCATAAACTATTTTACACAGTGTATTATAGGCAAACAAACAACTTCTAAACTTATCTTTTTCTTTGTGGGCCGCCAAATTTTGAAATCGTTAAAAGTGTGCCGCGCCCGAAAAAAAAAAAAAAAAAATGAGAATCACTCTCTAATGCCTGTCAGAAATCACGTCATTACTTGTATTCTTTATACAGCAAGTTATTTAAAATGGTTCATGTTTTTATAACAAAATTAAAATCGCTAGCATTAATTTGCCCCAAACAAGATTGAGCCGGCTACATATTGCTCGAATTAGCAAGCATTTGAACTATTCCAAAGAATTAAAACGTAAGATTGCGGCTAAATTAAGGGAAGCCTTTTTTCTCGAAAGATATCTGTAATAAACAGTTGATGGCAAAACACTTCACACCATTCTAGTTTAGGAAAGTATGCCTTTGTAGAAGATCTCCTAAAGGAAGCTGCCTTATAATTGCGTTATACATAAAAAGATTTTAAAAAAACTTATACAGCAATTTCGTTCAACCGCCGCGACCTGAACCTTGTCACAGTACTCTTGTACTGAAGACGCGGCGAATGATGCAGAACTCGCTCCAGTGGACGGATCAGAAGATATCCTTCCCCTAGCTCCTGGGGATTTTGGGTGGAAAATATTCTACGTCCCTATGCTGCAAAGATATGACTTACAAACATCCATGCCTTCTCTGTAATTCGAATTCTGCCTAAGGCTATGGCAGCTGGCTACCTTACTAATAAGTCAATACGCTGGCAAAAATCAACGGTGTCCTTGTCAGAATTACAACCAAAGATTTTCCACTTGCTAGTTAGACATATTAACTGCTTATATCATAAGCACGCACAATACGCGTTTTACGGTTTCAACTACCTGGTCCGGAAATCCTTCATAAAGCTATCCCGTCATAAGTTCCGGCACCTTTATGCAAGTCGGCTGTTGTTCAAAAAAACGGAATAAGATACCTGCAACCCCAATGAAGATCAGTTTCTAATCTGCAATACGAATAAATTTGCAATACCAACAGAGAATCAAGTATAATTTCCTTTCCTTAACTAATCCTGCTTGCACGGAAGTGTCCCAGCTAAAGATAACTTATCAAGATCTTACAAAATAAAAAAAATTCTATTCATTAAAAAAGGATGCATATGAAAGTAAACCTCGATGGCACCACTAGTATTCCAGAACAGAATTTTTGACTGGAACTTAGTAATGGAATATTATTTTCTTTTTAATTAAAAAGTCACATATTTTTTCAGGCACATACCGAAATTACAACATCTGCAATTCTTATCAATAGCTTTCCCAACTTCACACAAGGGTATAATGTATTTTCTCCATTCTTTCTGTATATCTTCCTGGTATAACGGTAGCACACTCGGCGCGCATTCGAGAGGTCCAGGACCGAGTCCCAGCGAGGACAATGTGCATTTTCACATAGCCTGCTTCAAAAAAACATAACAGACTCTATAAAGGAAACTGATTTAAAAGCAAAAAAGGATAATTTTAGTAAAAATAACGATTTAATTTTTTGTAATTAAAGATGTTTACCTGTTTAATATGGCTTGAATGAAAAAACAGTATAATAAGGAAATTCCGATATATATGTCATATAGTAAGAATTTAAATAAAAGTTCTCCTAAAATGCAAACCGTCATTTGCAGAGATCTCTAAAGAATATATTATAAGTAGCGGATTCAAAATACTTTCATTTGATTCAGTCACTCGAAAATATCACGAATAAAATTTATACGCTTCAGTACGTTAACCATTAACAGTTTAGCACATACAGGGATATTCAGTTTCCATATAAATGAAACCATACAGCGATGAGCAATAAAATTAGAAATTTCGACAAGATATAAATTAAATAAAGCAAAAAAGAAAATAAGATTTATTTAACAGAAGCACCTCCTAGATGAATTCGAAAAGAGAAACATAATTTACCTACAGAAAACAGCTAAACTAATAGAAGAAGCTATGTCGAAGGGCTTCCACAATGATTGCGAAAGTTAATGGCATTGTTTACAAAAACACCTCAGATTTCGAAATTTACATTTCGTTTAAACGTATTTCTTGTAACTGCAGTCAAGACGAAAAGAGAATCTTACTTCTAATCCCCGTAACAAATTCAACAAATTCCTGCCTTGTTAAACCGAGTACAAGACGGAGGAAAAAGAATGTAACCAAAAATAAAATTAAAAAAAATGGCTGACACTGATCCAGTAATTTTATTTTCGCTTAGCCATTTGCTCGAACTTCATTACAGGGGACGGAAAAGGGGGATCTAGAGGCTGACTGACTGACAGACAATGCCATCTTCCGGATCAGCTCGGAAATGACCTCTGATGAGAGTCATTTCCTCTACTTGTCAGCTTCATGAGCTTAAAACGCGTGGGATTGAAAGGGATGTCGGTTACAAAAGGCTTCGGTCCAGAAGCAAAAACCGTCGATAACCCTTCACGATCGGTTCAGGGGAAAGATTCTTTATGTTCTTAACACAATTTCTTACAAAGCTAAGAGCTTAACCATAGGGAAACGCAAATTGATTGGACAAGGAACTTTATACCCCTTCCCAAATTAACTTTCTGGTCTGCGTGAAGATATGCTAAAGACATTGAAACCACTTGTAGACACTTAAATGGTAACAAAAATTCAGCGAATGGTTTATTACACTTATTTCATTTATTATTTACAATGATCCCTTACTACGACCACAAAAATGGATTGGATTATCAAATTAGAGCAGACCACCCAAGGAAAATCTGCTTAATCTTTTTCCATGGAACATTCCATGGACCAATATTTTATATATTACGGTCATTTAGTCAACTATTTTTACAGGAAAGAGCGAAAAAGCAAATCAACAGAGTCTTACACTTCCTATTCCATATTAAAGAGTAAATTTTAAATCTCCATAATTTACCGAAATTTCTTGAGACATATTTAAAGCAGTGAACCTGCAGAACATGTATGTCCCAGACCCTTCCAAAAATATAAGGACAAGGTCAAAGATTCTGCAGGAAATTAGCTTACATTCCCGTTGCATATGAGAAAATGTACAAAATGCTTATAGAGAGAACCCGTTCGCCGGTATTTCGAGACCGGTTGCCGATGTTCATCGTTTTGAAAGCAACTAACAATTCCGAGAACATACCATCCTTCAAGGTCTTTACAAAGGCCAAAATAAATCATCTGGAATCGTGGGTAATCATATTTAAAAGCCTGATTTCAGTATTTCAGATTAACAAACACTCGGATATGTGAAAATCCCTATTTTTATTTTATCTTTTAATAGGTATGCCAAAAGCGCCTTCCCCCCCCTTTAACGTAAATAAGCGAAATTTATTACCTATATTCTTTTATATATCGTATTTTATTAAGTAAAGATTACGCAGTTCAAATATAAGAAATAAATAAATCAATGACAATAATATAAAAACGTGTAATTAAAATATAAGTCCAGAAAAAATTTATTAGTTGATTATGAAAAGCACTCGAGGGCTATCAGCCTAACGGGAGGATGCCATCGTGGAGGCCTTTCTAAGGGAAACTAGCTCTATACACAGTACACAGAGGGATTCATGAAAACGCCCATGCAGTCAGTTCGTTCGCCTGAAATTGAACACAGGTCGGAACTACCTGAGCTTAGCGATTTTACCGCACTGCTGCTGGTAGGCTAAAAATGATCATCAGGTTTCGTACTGTGCATGTTTTGAAAAATGGCATCTGATTTATGACTGAAGAATGACTCACAAAATGAACAAAGAGAGTAAGCTTCTATGCAGCAAATAATTGATTTCCCACTAATGCTTACAAGAAAACTACCGCTGTTTTCTGAATAATATTGTAAACTGCCGTATAAATTAATTTAATAGTTTCTTAAAAATATGTGCTTCATAGTATTATAGTGAGTTATATCTGTTTTCGGAAGTGTTTTTGAAAATTATTAGCAAAAATAGTCTGCTAATTATTTAAGAAGTAACTTGAAAAGGTTTTTGAAATATGTTGTTGTAAATCTGTAACAGTGAGAAAGAGTAAGTTCCGGGAAACTGAATGACAAAATCGCCCGCAGAAGGGGTTTGTTATTATTATTTTAAAAATTATATATATGTAAATAAGTTACCCAACAGTTCTAGTCTTTTCCCTATTTCCTATCTGACTAAAGAGCCGTCAAAAAAGCAGTTCACCATACTTTTGCGTACGTTATGCAAGAAACTCACTCTGCATCGTGTCGTGGTATGTGTGCTTGGGAGGGCACAGTACCGATTCATCCTCTGCTCAAAATCTTGCTGGTTCTTCCTCTGCTCCCCCCAATCGATTCCCTCTTTCATCCTGTTTTGGAAAAGTCACTTTCTGTGATAGCACTCATCCGCTTTCATCAATTAAAATGCTTTAGACGAGAACGAGACGTGTTTTACTGCTTCCATCTTTCTTAGCTTTCTACTTCTAATACATATTAACCATTTACTTTCGATAACTTATTTGAAGAATTTCTTCGTATGTATTATTTATTATTAACCCTTGTGCCGCCCAACCGGTATAGTGGTTAGAGTCGCTGACTGCCGTGCTGAAGGGCCGGGGTTCGAATCCCGGAGAAGGCATGAATGTTTGTAAATGTATTGTGTCGGTGCGGCATGGTGGCACTCTAGATATGCGGGGAGACGAAAGTCCTCTCGTGTGGTTTGGTGGAAAGGGAAACACGAAATTCCTCGTGGTAAGGAGCGCAAGATTACGCTTGTCGTTGGCAATAGTCTTGAGCACCTGACTTAGAAAACCCTGTTAAATTATGTTTATTGTTGTGAAAAATAGGCTGTGTACAATAAATGTGTTATTCTATTTTGAAAATGGATAATGTTAAATGTCACCACAATTACATTGTTCTTATTTTCCGGTTAAGATTTTTATGCCTTTAGTTAATCTGCATGCAATAGTTGTAGAATTATCAACACTTTAAAAGTTCTTTAAGTGCAGCTAAGCCTAATTTGTTTTTTACCAGAGTCATATTTGTTTACATTTGGAACTTAGCAGAATAGGGAATTAATTCTATCTGCACCTTCAGTGTCTTTTTGCTCAGTCGGCCAAAAGGAAACTTTTAGTTTTGTACTTCGAAAAAACTGTCTTCTTGCCTGCTAGACGAATCGCTTGTTTTTGCGTAGAAACTCTAATTTTAATTGCAAAAAATAGTTTTTTTAATTGTTTCGTGTTTTATATTTTTCCACATTTAATGAAGATATTTTGAAGTTTTATGTATTTTTGCCTTGCTGGGAATTGAGACCTGAATTAATTGAATGAGAAATCTATCTCAAATGAAATTCGAAAGAATAAGTTTAAATGAAATGCAGCAAAAAGTGCGTACAATTACAAGGACTCTCTCTACACATGATATTTTTTTTACACAACTTTATTTAATTATACATAAAAACTCAACACGAAAATTAAACCCCTCTTAACAGGTCTAATCGAAAAACAATACCGAATTGTCTGTATTTCCCCTGTTTAAACGAATTTATTTTACTCTTAAAACTTTCTTCTCAAGGCTACCACAGCGAAACTCCTCACGACAGCTCACTCTGAAGACAGTTCTCTTTGTTACAAGAATTTCTAAATACAAACAAGTATTGGTGCTTATCATTGTATCGCTAAGGCAACAATCTTCACACAAGATAAAATCACCTGGAATCATGGGTTGTTGCCGTAGAGAATCTTAATGACGATTAGTACCCGTGGCCTACTTAACGGCAAGCAGACCGAAACATAACAAATCATTTTTTTTATGAAGGTTGCTTTATATAAGTCAGAAACTAATCTGCATAAGGATGGAGGCTTACATATTTCAGACAAGTAGAATTTTCATTTGCTTTGCTAATCTGGCTTCCATACAGGTGTCGGAAAATCAGGATATCCTTACGAAATCTGTCCTTTCAAACAATGGCCGGCTTGCATAAAGATTTTCCAGCTTTGCAACGGGATACCGTTTTCAAGGCGTTCTTCAGGTAGGCTCACATATCATCCTATAATTATTAATAATTCTGATTATATCTCAGAAACACATGGAAGATGGTTATCGCAGCTGTGATAAAACGCTATGACTTCTTCGACTCATTTAATCCTTCTATAATCACTTATACACAAACTCCTCATACTCATAGTATATAACAATGCACACGTAAGGATAATTTTAGTTGATTTACGCAGGTATGACTATGATAAGATATTTATCTTCTTTTACCCAAAAGCGATAAAAATACTTAAAGTTATTTGAGCAAGAAACAACACCCAAGGAAATGACTCAACTCCTTTTCACAAAAAGACTTCGACCATGTATTACTTTCCCGAAATAATCGCGACTTCCGAAAATACAGCGAATTAGGAAAACAAAGCAACAGTCGATCACTTTTGTCATCGAATCTCCTAAAGTTCACGGAAGAGAGGTGAAGAATAAGCTCGGTTATGAAAATGTCCTGAATTATTTCTCATAAAATACATTTAAGCATTTTTCAAAACAATCGGAAG
>KK112558.1:243534-296316 GCA_000611955.2 Stegodyphus mimosarum | reverse complement strand
AGGGTGGAAGTTAGGGAAGAAGAAATTTCGAAGAAATGGTTCAGACAGGTCATGGCTCTTTCCTATTTATTAAGAAACAAGCATTTCGTAACAACCGCACACAATATTCATTTTGAAACCAACATCTAGCCAATAACGATTCTGGAATATCCATCTCGCAAATCAGTGATGGACACGTGGCAAAGCAGCACAGCAGACGACAAAACAAATGACGTTCGATTCTTCGAAAGAAGACGAAAATTGTTCTTGGAGACAAAAGAAATAGAGGTTATAAATCGCGATCCAAGAGTCGCGGAAGCTGCCATGCATTGTAAAACAAAAGTAGAAAGAAGAACAATAAAAAACCTGAGTGATGGATAGGAAATTGTTCAGCACAAGGACACTTATGGAGGAATTCCAAAATTAGGTGATGTGATGACCTGCTCGACCTTATTCAAAGCGATATTATTCAATATTTTTTAAACTACAACTTGTGTTTTCTCGAAAGAAGTATTAAAGAGCAAATTGACTGCTTTCTAGCAATTCCATGATATGTAACAATTAGAGTTATTACAAACTGTTATATGTTTTTAATTTAAATAACCGAAATCCAAGGATTTCAAAATCATCTTCATCTATTAAGGATTAAAACCGAGCCGAATGTTGTTATATTATACTAATTTGTTTTCAGTCTTTAATATCATTATAAAAAACCTTCTCTAATGTGATCGGCTACGATTCTGGATGATTTTGGCTTTCTTTGGAAATGAAAGTCTTTGAAAAGTGTTATTGAATACCAAATTTTATTTATATTCTTAGAAATACCGGTCACATTCAGAAGTCTCAGGGAGATGATCCTCACAAGAAATCTACTATATGGCTAAGATCATCGATTTTTGTATTAATTAAATAGTTTTGGAAATAGCTGCTGGCAATGACACGGAAAAAAAGTCCAATGATGGTATCTATTGTGCATTTATAGCACATTATGACAAGCGCTGAATTATCTGTGTAGACTGCATAAATACGACAAGCGTTGATGCATTTAGTTTATCATAAGCAATGTACTAGTATATTGACATCTAGTTGCAGTAAAACAGATGTAGTCAACGGATTGCGAAGCAAATTCTGTTCCATCGTGCCTGTCATGTAATATTTTTATTATTTTTTAGGTGAATAACAACATACGCATAATTGTATTATTAAAATGTTTAATGCTGTTTAATATAACCCTCCGACTAGGTCCCCGGCAAGTATGACAGTATTATTTACGCATAAGTATATCTGTATCTTATTGGCATAAGCGTATAAGGTTTATTTAATTTACATAACAGTTTCTTTATGTTTAGAATCTTTAGGGTCAATTCTCTTTTTCCTTTTTTTGCTCCAGTATCGCGTGTATTTTAGTGAGGTTTTAAGAATGTTGAGACAGAAAATCAAACAGCATTTCTAAACGACAGTGATATAGTGAATGTGTGGGTGACTACCCTACGTGACTTGCTACTTCGTCATTTTTTGAGTTGATGTGAAGAATTTTTCTAATTTCAGCGTTGTGTATACATGCATTTATTTTCCATTTATTCGGCATCTCATTGTGTTCTTACCTACTTATTTATTTATATTTGTGTTTAAAATTGCAATTATTTCTCCATGAGGGGCTACTGAAGAAATTTTGAATTCTGTGAACCCTCATCACATGACCAGCGAATTGTATTTATAATTAAGAGACCACCTTTTGATGGACTTTACCAAATCCTCTGCTTTGGATACGCATTGACTTACAGATGTCCTTGCTACTCTCGTGACAATTAGCCAAACTCCCCCTTCACCTTACCTTCAGTGCTGTCTTCTGGACCCATAATCATGCATTCCTCTACCTGAAGCGGCAGTCTAGGCATCAAATTCATGATAGCCAGAACACTTTGGGCGAAACTGCACAATAATAGCGGCTTACAGCGACACTTGGAACTTGGAATGTTGAGATAAAGCGTGTTTTGCCATCTGAAGATCCTGTTACTAGGTTTTGTTATTCTAAATAAAAGTTCTTGTCCTCGGCGTCGCTACTTGCCGACAGTTTAAATTTACGCTGGTGAATTCTGAGCCAACATTCGCGATTAAGTTACTCTGTGTAGCCTTATGCTGTTAGCTATTTAAATTTAATTTTACATTTTAATATCCAGTTTGAGTTTCTTGCAAGTAATTTCAACATTTATTCTAACCCCCTCCGAAGGTTACAAGCTCCTCAGGCACCATTTAGTTCCAAGGAGGGATTTGACTTCACTGTAGACACTATGCGGGTATGGTATCTATGAAATCCACAGTGACTTTTCATGGAAAAAGTTCGGCAGTTACTTTTCTTGAACATTTGGATTCTCATTTTTCAATTTGTTTTCAGTCTAATAAAATACCAGAACTTCTGGTTATAAAATACCAGAAGTTCAAAAGTTTACGACAGCAAACGCCGCACTAAGAGGACAGGCGATGAATTAGTACAAATGCAACGGTAATTTTTTTGCGGGGGTCCGAAAAGTGACACTTACAAATTTGGAATATTTAAAAATGCCCTCGTGAAAGCATTTCCCGCAGTTAAAGACAGGGCTAAGTTAGAAGCCGAGTTTTTCAGCGAACACCAGTTAAAGGCGAAGACCTGACCGAGCTCCGAAAACTCCAAATCTTTACTATATGATGTGAGAAAAGGCTCGATACAGATGTAATTCAAATTTCTTTGCCTAGGTTGCTTTCACAAATCGAAGACTTCCTCGAATCAATTAATCCAAGCACGCTCGAGAATTTGTTTGAACTCGCGGTAAAGTTCGAAAGCAGGAAGATTGCTGAAAAACAGCGTACAGTAAGATATGGCCAGAGGTCGAATGGATAATTTTATAGATCTTACCCGAAAGGTAAACCACAGTTGGATAGACATAAATGTTTTGAAAACAGACACAAATCTTTAAACACGAGTGGCTATGGCTAAGCGAAAAGGACAAAGAGGACAGAGGGGGAAGAAAGCAAGCAAAATTTAAATTAAAACAGAAGTAATGATGATAAAGTCACAGTTTACAGTAGTAAAAGAAGTTAAACAGTATAAGCATATCTATTTATGGCACGCTGGTATTTAACAACAATACATTAAGGAAGCTTTGGTACTCATTTACATACGAATATGTAGGTTTCTTCAGATTCTCAAAATTAGACATATCCTATCAAATCTCTCGTGTCCTGAAATGGCAAAAATGAAAGAAATGCCATTAATCTGATTATGTTTACTTCATGTAACACATTATTTTTGTGTTAATTTTTCTCGTGGCTTCTATTTCTTCCGTAAGACTTCACAAGAATGTTAATCAGATTGAGTTTAAATAGTGAGAGTGAGGCAGAAAGCGATATTCTGGCAACGTATCTGAAAGCTACGTTTTCTGTGAATCATTCATGTGTATGCTGATATGGTTTTTAGTAGCGCTTAGGGCTCGAAATTGTGAGTAATAACAGCCTAGTTGATTAAATATTGAAATTACATTACAAGGTATTTTCTCCTTCCTTTCCGCACGCCTTCGTGATGTAAATAGTAGTATACTCGACGAGTATTCGAGTGGTCCATGGTTTGAGTCCCGGCGAGGGCACTAACATTTTTCACGTCTCCTGCTTCAAAATAACCTAATGACTGTACATTGTGCTGTGCTAAATATTGATACTTCTGTTACTTCGAGCGGTGGATCAGCATTGTTGTATCATTACACTTAAAAATGTAAATTTTAGTTAAGTTAACTCGTTGTCGTTGCTTTTAGAGTTTTGGAATTCTAGTTAAGTGCGAAGACGAGAAGTCATTGGAAGCATACGAAGGATAAGTAGATTTAGTTTAATAGTTAAATACTTAAACTTTCCAATCTATATGAAAGGAGTATTTTATCTTGATCATGTCTTCAGCAGAATCTATCAAAGTCATAACCATCCAAAAAACATCCTAAAAACCATCCAAAATCTAAACGATATTTAAAAGGGAGAAATACGTGGTTAACATACAGGACAAATAAATAGAAATAATAATAACGACAATGTAGCCTTTACTTTTCAGAACCGAGAAACGACAGCGAGCCCAGTGGCTTAGAAGATTTGGTCGTGAAGAATAATGGGTACTTGTCGATTATAGCCGTATTTTGAAGTTTAAAACCACTAAAAGATTAATAAAAATGCCAGACATAGGTAGCTTTTATTTACCTCCGATGTTGAGCCATTATAACAACTCTTCAGCCAGAATTTTCTTTACCACTGAATGCATAAACAGTGTATTTTCGAGATTTAAAAATCTTTTGCCACTGGTTGAAGTAAACACAAAACGATGTTTTGAATAATTTTTTTCGGATACTGTAGCTATCTGATAAATATGTTTGCTCATAAAAGTGAAAATCCTCTGCAGTTTCTTTTCCTAACCCTACCATCATAAAGATCATAGTATAAGCCTTATTTAAAAGTGAAGTCTTCCTCTTTGTCCTAACATTCAGTAGCATTAGTAGTTGAAATTTCAGAATGAGTGGTTAATGAATTTTTGTTCTTTTTTTTAGTCATTTGGAAAATTAAGTTACGAGAAGCACCGTTGAAAGGTATAGGGTTGAAGGACTTATTGTTTTAAAGTATAAACGCTCAGTTTACAATAATGACAGAAAATTGTAGAGTATAATAATAATACAGTCGGCACGTTTCCAATTAAATTTGCTCCTATGATGGTGTGGGAGTAAAGACGTAGTTCAGAGAGCATTAAACTTGCCTTTTTACGGCGCCTTAAATGCATTTATACGCCATGGTCTAAAACCATAGTCTAAATCAAGAAACAAAGCAAATGTACACTTTAATTTATATTTGCTCCCTTTTTAATTACTGGTTATTGCACTTGAAATTTTATTGATCTACTGCTCCTTCATGATATTCCTAGCAACCTGAAATTTTCAAACCCCTTCGTTCCTTTCCCCTTCGTTCAGTAGTTGTTGCGGATGTATCGGTAACCGTCTGTTTTTGTGCAAGGCCCGATACAACTAATAAGTACCAAACAATGCATCAAGTTGCATCATCAGCGATACGGAAACTATGATGCAAGATGGAAAAGATGTAGATTTAAGATCTCATCCCTTAAGGGTCAATACATATGCAATGATGTCTGTCCACACCCGTGTCATAAGTCGAGGTTCGCCAATTCCTGCAGATAATACGTTAAACTTTTAAGTATGATAAAGTTCTGTCTGCGACCTTCACTACCATCACACTGGTTAGCTTTTTGACAGAAAAAAAAAACCTAAGAATAGCTTAAGATTGATGTTAAATACTGAAGTGCGTGAGTGAAGGAACATTGAAATTCCTTCCTCAGAAGAAATTCCCTGACGAGGGAGGTTACGCTCCACTGGTCATCTTGTCGACGATTTATGCCTTTGGACGATATTTGTAAAAACAAATGCTACGGTTCGTAGCGTTCGTAGCCCGTGGATCAAGCTGCAAAATTTTCATAATTGTCATAAATTTTGTATGCTTAAAATATATACATGCATAAATTACTTTTAAAAGTAAGTCCCTGAAAAATCATAGTATTCTATTCTTTGGCAGAAGTGTTCTTTTTGTTTCAGTAATTATTTATTATTGTAAAATTATAATCATAATAATTGTAATATCATTATAATTAATTATAACACAATAATAAAAATCACATAATAATAATACAATAATTAAATAATTATAATAACAAATGTTATAGAACAGTGGTTATTAATTTTCCTTCATAAAATTATATTTTTAAAGCAAAATGAAATTTTAAGGACACTCGTAAGGACTTGTACATATATAAATCAATAAACCCATAAAATTGAGCACAATGAAATTAACTAATTAATTAAAAACAATGATCCGCATAAACAGAACATCAGCTTAGATTACTAAAATGTAGTAATTTTCGGCTTATTTAACTCAGTGCTGTTTGAACGCTGCGCGAAATTAACAGGAATTAAAGTAATGAAAAAAACCCTATATTCATCACTCTATTTCGTACATAAATCGGTCAGAACTGATCATGAATGTTTATGCTCACATTCGTGACTGTGGTGGTTAAACTATAGTATATTTGAATCTGAGACTGAAACAATTTCTCTGTCGTACAGCTAATTCTTAGCAGAAATTAAAACAGTACTCAAAACTGTTAAATGCTTGTGCTTTTCATAACAGAGATCGTACATTTCTGAAATTATCGCGTAAAACAAACTGTGAATGATATTTCCGCCTTTCTTTATACAAAACAAAGTCTGAAGTAGACACCAGATGACTTCCTTGTACGACCTATTAAAGGATACACAATTTTTGCTGGATTTCATTTAAACTTATTTCCTCGAATTTCCATTTCTCATTCAATTAATTCAGTTCTCACTTTGCAGTAATGCGAAAATACATAAAAAATTAAAACGTCTTCATTAAAAATCGTAAAATACAGAAAAAACATAAAACACCAAATACCGTTAAAACAATTAAACAAACAATTTTTACAATTAAGAATCAAGAGTTCCTACGGACAAACAAGCATTTCTGCCAGCGGGCAGGCATATTTTTTGGTGCGCAAAGCTTAAAAGTTCACTTTTGTTTCCACTCGGCAAAAAGACACTGGAATTGGTGGAGAAACTGAGTTAATTCACAATTCTAGTAAGAGTTTCAAATGTAAACAAATGACAGGTTCGTTAAGATTAAATTGTTGATAATTCTATAGCTATCTCAGCTGATTGATTAAAGGCATAAAAACCTTAACCAGAACACAAACACAATATAATTCAGTCACTTTTAAAGCAAAACAAAATGCACAATTTACCAACATAAAAGAATAAAGAAACTCAGCTTATCGAGTCGGGTAACAGAGTGGGCATATGTATATTTATACATACTTTCGGTGTGGCTGATTGTAACCAACAAACGAAGTGCATAAGTACAGTAGTCCCATATACAAAATTGCAACGTTCTGGAGCAACTCGATTTTGAGTTATGCGAAATAAATACATACGTACCAAAGTCTCGAAAAAAAGAAATCTTTCCTGAATCCATTTTAAATCAAACTTTACAATCCATTCGGAGAAAAACAGTTCTTTATTCTGTCCATACGTAGAGATGCCACGCAAAAGCATCCTTCAAATGGATTAGAGAACAGTCAAAATTGATATTTTCGTTGAAATATGATAACCGAAATTTTTCGTGATTACAATCCTTCCTTTACTATGATCAGGAAGTAACAACACAAAAACCATCGGACTTTTCCGGTTATAAAAATACTCACTAATTACACTTGATCTCAATATTAAGTAAACACGGTAGAAGGCCGGATGTCTTCCCTCTTGGCTTAACTTAAGTTGGGTTTAACATAAATTGATTGCAATAAACGTTACCTTCCAATTATCCTTAATGTTGAATAACCTCAGTAGACTGCCGGACGGCTTTCTGTCCAGTCTTAGCTTAGAATTCTACAAAGTAAACTGATCAAAGCAAATGCTTAAAGAAGCTAAAATATTTACCGGTACAAACTGAAGTTACAAATAAAAGAAATAACGAAACTTCCACTGCTGATGACCTGATAACACAATAATAGCTTGATTATTTACAAATTAAATATTAAAAGCCTACGAACGGCTCCTGCGCTAGCAGGTGTACCAGACAACAGAGGCTCCATTTCCTGGCTGACTAAATCGCCTGCCTCACATGGATTATAACCTCTGCCTCCAATCATTTATTTTTCAAAGCAAAAGATACATTGGCAAACAAGGCCTTCCAAGACATAGATATGAGTCTATTACACAATTGTTATTTCAAATACACTTTTCAAAATTAATAATACAGTGAAAGAAATATGTTAAGAAAGTCAAATACTTCAACTTCTAAAAATCATTTGTAATGTTACAAATATACTACGTACTAGCGAGCAGGAGTAACTCTGTCTTTTAACACCGATTTAAGTAGTACTCCATGGCGATAGAACGCAAACTTACAATACTAGACTAACGCTACAAAAAATCATATATATATTATTAAACGAAGATTCAAGTACTTCAAGTGAGGTCCATATTTTTATATTAAACCAAGATAATGAGTGAAATTGAACAACTGTCCGACGATTACCTTTATACTCAACAACAACATATTCATACCTAACTAGCCACTATTAGTAAAACAAAATTAAAATAGCTAGCCTGCGCTAGCAGGTGACAGGTGAAAGCAGGTCCGGACACCCGGACGGCTTACATAGACTAATCGGGTATCGTCCGGATCCGGCAACTATCTAGAGCAACACCTCGAAATCGAGACAATTTACATGGCCATACAAGGGCAAAGTATTAAATTATTCTGCGCTTGATACATTATACTTTCTATAACACAAAAACTTTACGCTATAACACATATACAATATTTACCGCTACATTGAATAATAGATTCTGAAAGTTCACTGTCAATATAGTCACGTTCTAAGTAAAAAATTAATTCACCAACAGTTAGAACAGCAGTTCAGCCAGTTGAATCAGAATCATCAAGCTCTGGCCTTAATATAGCAAAGTTCTCTTTCTGCAATATTCTCACTCGTTGTTCAAACACGTAATTTGCATTTTATGCTTGGATGGACGAAACAGTAGAAGTGGAGGAAAGATTCAATATAAGAATTAACGTGTTAATTAAAATAAACCCTACATTGTTACTGAAAAACGTTATTAATTTGTATATTTCATGAGTGTGATTTAACGTACAGTAAAGTTTCATTAAGAGGGTTGGTATGGCTTGGTAGATAATAGCGAAACAAACTAAGGATATCTGTCTAAGGGGAGAGATGACTTCGTGGACGACTTTCTACGACATTTAGAGAGAGATATCTGTGATGAAGTGATTACATTTGTACTATATATTCCTAAATGATGACCGACACTATGTTGTAACAGTGTAACTTTTTATTTTGAAAACTTTTCGGTCACGGAAAACCACATATAATTCAAATTAAGCATTCTAAAACAGCAGAATAACAGCATTACTGTTTTTAAAGAAGTAATTTTTTTCTAATATTTTTAGCTATATGTGCGATGACTATTTCCGAAAAATTAAATTAAACGGAAGGCAACAAAACCTCTTCATTCTAGGTATCAAAATTTGAATGCGATACATCATTTTCAAGAGGAAAAAATAACATATTACGATCTTAATCAACTTACATCATTAATTATTTAATACTCTGTAATAAAGAAGCACATTTTTCGAAAATGTCCTTTTTTATTCTATGCTTTATTATCAATTTGTAAAACAAAGTAGCTACAATAAATGACGATCTGCTTGGAAAGGGTAAAAAAATTCTCCCCTTTTTTCAGACGTCAACTCAATTAGAAGCTAAAAAACAAAACAAAACGCAAAAAGAAGATTTAAAAACAGAGCTATATCTCTCCTAAAAAAAGAGAGACTACAATGGATTATTTGCTAAACCTGATTTTTTCCTTAAGCTTCGACAGGTCTATTGAAAACATTTAAATAACTCTTATTGTAAAAATAGAAAACAGAGTATCACGGAAACAAATAACTAGTACTGAACGTTAAGATATTTTTTAAAGTTTTATTTTCTTCTTCTAAAGAAACTGATTTATTTTCGCAAGAAACAGCAAATATTCACGTATAATTATTTGAACAAATGCCTTCTCTCTATTGACGGGTAAAATGGCAAATGAACCGATGTAAATTATATAAACGGCTGGAATCCACATAAAAAAGTAATAGAAATATTTCAAATTTAAATGCAGATGGAAATCGTTTAAATACCTAACTGGACTTTTTTTCTTCAAATTCTCAGCTATAATTCTGGTTTCCAAACGAATTACCTTTTTTTTAAAAAATTTTTTTCGTTTTTTAAAGAATAGAACTTAATTAAGGAATTCCTATTTATGGGTTTTTGCGCGACGTTTTAGTGAATTCTTGCGCGACGTTTTAGTGTAGACTTTTAGTGAATTCTCTCGTTCGCAAAAACAGATCGAAATGCTAGAGCTGTTTTAATTGAATGCTAATGTTCCGTGTAATTTTGTAAGGAAAAATGCGCGCAGTGTGATAAATCCATTCGAAAAAAGTAACGATTTTGATTGTTTTTGCAGGGCGAATGAAAAACGTCATTGTGTTTTAATTTTACGTATTTGAAACATATTTGTCCAATAGTTATTTATTTATTTTATTTTTTTATTATGCGTTGAAATACGATAAATCTTTCTTTTCAAAATGAATTAGCGAAACGACATTATCGGAGGTTATAGGTTATTCAATTATGGCAAAGCACACGAGGGCTATCTGCCTAAAGGGAGGGATGCCTTCGTGG
Organism: Stegodyphus mimosarum; assembly: GCA_000611955.2. Taxonomy (NCBI): domain Eukaryota; kingdom Metazoa; phylum Arthropoda; class Arachnida; order Araneae; family Eresidae; genus Stegodyphus; species Stegodyphus mimosarum. The sequence continues at coordinate 285,995 of KK112558.1, read as the reverse complement.
AGGACTTTCTAAGGGAAACTGGCTCGTATATACGTTACACATGGGGAAAACCACGAAAACGCCCATGCAGCCAGCCCGTTCGCGGGATTCGAGCCTCGGACCGAACTACCAGTGTTCAGCGTCTTTACCGCTCGGCCGCTGGCGACATTATCGGAACACTGAACTTTGGAATGAAATTAGCGAATTCAAAGAAGACTGAAACATATCGATTTTCGTTTTCTTGGAAGAAATTGCATTAGATCCAACGTGGTAGAAAAACAGATCCCCTTTTTTGTCCATCTTGAGATTGGTAAGTAAATTTTTTAAAAATTGAACAACAGCTGTTATTAGTTGCGCTAAAGACTTAACAAAAGTGAATTGATCTGTATAATAAATGTGTGAGAAAAAGAAAAAGCACGTTATAAAACAATTTATGAATTGGTTTGATTAAAATTAAACAAAATTCAGAAGCAATGGACTAGTACGTTTCCTTTTTCAATTATAGATATTCTGCGTTATTTATATGTGCACACGAGCAACACGGAGAAAGTCATCTTTTATCACGATTACTGAAATGCATTTCTAATTACCTGTATTACATGTACACTACAAATTTGAATAATGTGAAACATACTTTATTCAAACATGCAGGTATGTAAAATAAATTACAGTTTCATTTATTAACGCCCCTCAAATATTTGTACACCTTTGTACGAAGTAAAGAAAGTATTGCAATCACAAACAATTTCGGGTATTATATTTCAATAAAAATATCCATTTCAACGGCTTTCGAAACAATTTGAATAATGTTTTGGGTGATATCTATAAGTACGCACAGAATAAAGGAGGGTTTTTGCCAAAAAGTGTTGTAAATTCAATTTAAAATGAACTCAGAAGAGATTTTTTTCTTGAGGTCTGTAAGTACGTATGTATGTATATGTTACCGTGAAAGACCGAAATTGGAGAATGTCGACTTTCACCGGAGAATGTCAACATTCGCCAAACACGTCGGTGAAAGATCGAATATTGCATTACATTCTTGTACATTCGGACCCTCACCGGCGTATGTCGACAATCAGAGATATGCTTTGGTGTAGGTCGAAAAGAGAGGCGACTGGCTGTTTCCCATAAATGCAGTTGTAAAAGCAAGGCCCTCTTGGGCAATTCAAAGTCTCATAATAGTTTAAGTTCTTGCAATTAATCATATTTGAATCTTATAATTTAGTAAGTTTTTTATTACTATTATTTTATTTTCTCATTTAGAACGTAGTGTATAATTAAGTAAGTTTTTTAACTTCTATTATTTTCCTTTTTCATTTTGAATGTATTGTGTGTTTTAAGCACTTGTGTGTTTTTTCGCGACTGAATTACGGAGAAGAAAATATAATATTCTAATATATTTAACATTCACCATTAGTACATGGTGAATGTCGACATTCACCGGTGTAAGTCAGAAATAAGAGTATTTGGAAATTATTTCGGACATACACCAAGCGACTATGTGAATGTTAACATTCACCGGTGAAAGTCGGCATTCTCCAGATTTCGGTCTTTCACAGTAACATATATAACACGCATAACTCAAGAATGAGTAGCCGTAGAACGTTGAAATTTTGTATATGGGGATGCTATAACATGTAGTTCTGCACATCCGTTTTTTGTTGGAATCGGCTGCATCAATCGTATTTAAAAATATATATAAATATATATATATATTCCCAATCAGTTACCTGGCTTGGTGAGCTTAGTCTTTTTGTTCTTATATGATGCTAAATTGCGTATTTTTTTCTGTAAAAGTGATTGAATTATATGGTTTTTATGTTCCGGTTAAGGTTTTTATACCTTTAGTTTATTTAAACGCAATAGTTGTAGTGTTATCAACATTTTAAAAGTTTCAGTGGTGAGTTAGGCTTAATGAACCACCATTTGTTTGCATTTAAGTCAGTTTCTGCACTTTCAACGTCTTTTTGCCGAGTGGGACCAAGATTAAACTTTCAGTTTTGTACACCGAAAAATTCGCCTTCTTGCCCGCTGTCTGAATTGCTTGTTTTTGCGTGAAAACTATAATTTTAATTGTAGAAATTGTTTTTTTAATTGTTTTAAATGTATTTAATGTTTTATGTTTTCCTGTATTTTACAATTTTTAATAAAGATGTTTTATATATATATATGTATATATTTTGTATTTTTGCGTTGCCGCGAAACTGAATTAATTGAATGAGAAATATATCTCTACGGATATTCGAGGAAATAACTTAAAATGAAATACAGCAAAATACGTGTATAATATAAAAGGCCATACAAGGAATTCATGTAGTGTCCACGTGATATTTCTTTTAATTTAACCACTTCCTCTTTCTATCCTAAAATGTCAAAATGTTTATAGTAAACCTTTCTGAAAAGCTTCATTTCAAAATCATAAAGGCAAAGCTATTACTCTACAAGACCTTAAACCATCTTCTCCTGACTTACGCTTCAGAGACCTGGACTATGACCGTGACGAAGGAAGCGATTTAGGGTACTTTTGAGCTCAAGGTCTTGAGAATTGCTTTCGAAGGAATTCAGAAAAATGACATCTCGCGTAGAAGACGCAGCACCGAATGTCCAAAGAGTCAGATGTTGTTCATTACTTTAAAACAAGCCGCCTCAACTGGGCTTGATATGCTATCCGTATGAACGACCGTAATATGCTAAAATATTTTCTGCTAGACCAAGTTACACTAGAACAAGATGAAGATCTAGACACGTTGGGCAGACGCTGTAGAAGAGGGCTGCTTAGTTCTTAAAATTAAGAATTGGAGGTGTTTGGCTGGCTAGCTGAGGTGGTTGGAAATATCTAGTTCAGAAAGCCTTGGTCCACCCTGGGCTGTCGCGCCATGGATGATGATGATTTTTATGTGACGCTAATAAAGCATGCGCTTTCACAACGGCAGAAGTTAAAATAAAATATTTTATTCCATTATAACCAAAATGAAACTTTTAGACCAATAATAAGTCGTTTGTAAGACTAAGTCCATCTGCATAAAAATATAGCAACCCTATTGTTATTAAAATAATAATCAACAGCCTAATCTTCGTTTTTCTTGCCTCTAACCTTCTAAAATGCAGTGTTATACTTATTTTCCTCTGTAGTTGTAATGTTAAATATAGTATGTGGATATAGGACTATATTTGCAGATTAACTGGAGCGCCTCTTTTTGATAATTTAGATGTTTCTGCTTACGTCGATAATGTTATGCCATATATAAAAATTGCACCAATCAACAATAATTACATCTTCATTATAACTATCCACCACCTTTTTCTTTTCCATGCCATCAGATTCAGAATTTCATCACATGTTATGCAGTACAGTTCAATGTAGCTTTGCAAACGTCTTAAATGTTTTTATTTCAGAAGACTGCCCGCTTTAAATTTAAAATAAGCAGCACTTTCAGTTTTCAAAATTTTTGACGTGTTCTCATCTTTAATTAGGGACCGATATTTTTCGAGAAACCACTCATATGTTTATTAACTATACTGACTTAGATAAGTAGCTTATAATATTAAAAAATGGTATAAAAATAAATTTATAAATATAATAAAAAGTTCTCTAAGGATTTTTGAAAAGAAATAAGGTGTCGTAAGCTTTTAAATAAAGCAACTTTGAACGCATAACCTTCAGTAAAACTCCATTAAATTTAAATTTTCATTAAAATATTTTGGAAGAAAAGTTCTAATTAACATTTTTTTTCTCATCCTGCTAAAGATCTTTTAGAAACATACACAAAATTGGTTGTACCATTTTTATTCAATGATTAAGAAGTGTCGATAAGGAATCTAAAAAGTGAATTTCATGATATTAAAAACCTACAATTTTACGATATCGACTAATGAAGTGCCCTGCTTCTAAAGCAATGCTTTTCTAACATAAGAAAACAGTTTTTTAAAAGAGCACAGGACCTTTAAATGTTCAATAAACTTATATTCACTTTTTTACATTTTTGTGAATGCATAATCATTTCTGAACAAAATTAAAAAAACAGAATTGTAAAATTCACATTTTTTGAGTTATGATAATTTATATCGAGCAGTATACCAGTGACGCTCATTTCAAGAGATGTTCGTGTTTGTTGTTTACATTTTCATTACTCTGTACAAGAGCTCCTCTTTTCTTTATTACGTACAGAAATATTTAGAAATATTTAATGCTGTATTTTTTTAAGAAGGATTGCAACTATTCACTGCTGGCTTTTTGTTTATTTGATAGTTTTTATTTCCACGCTGAATCGAACGTTGTTTATATGTATTGTTTTCGGTCTTTCATAGCAAGTTTGTTTACTGATTAAACGTTTATATAAAGAATTTTATTTTGAAATTAAAAAATTATTAATAACATCAAAAGAGCGAAGACCGAAGAAAAGAAGAAGTAACGTTTTTACATATACATAATAAGTAATGATGTCTACATAAATGTGTCTGCATCAGAAAAAAAAACTTCTTCGTCTTCCAATAGCAACTGGTGATGTGAATTTGAAGAGTATGCATTCGTTAATAAAACTTTATTGCTTTCAGGATTACAAGAATATTACGTTGTCATATTTTCCATAACAAAATTAGTTTTACTTCTTAAGTAGTATATGTTTCGACCAAAAAAAATAAATATTTCACGTTGCTCTTATGAAGTACTAACATCTATAAAAAATTCAAAACTTGTGAGTAAAAAACAAAATGCTTCTGATTTAAATATAAGGTTTACTTCAGCAATAAGGAATCTATTGGAAAGAATCATCAGATTCCCAAACATTTTGTTGAATAATGGATCCACCACCACCTGTAAAAAAGAAGTCATATGACAATATTGTAAGTTATATACATGCTGCTGCATAATAATATTGCGGAAAACAGTACGAAGTTAGCAGCTGACGAAGAAATAAAACTGACGAGTTCTTCAGATTTGACCATCAATGAAGATGGCACGTGGAAAACCAGAGGGCATTTTTCACGTTTCGTTTAACTTCCATTACTAGTGCCGAAACGAGTAAAGCTATATTGATCGTTATGTTTCAAGTTCCCACTACAAAGATTGTGAAACTAGGAAGCATATAACTTCAAAGAAAAGCTGTTTGAAATGGAGAACAAAACATAACAATGCATGCAATAAGAATCATTCAGGTTCATCTACACAAATGGAAGTGTTAAGAATGTTTTAATTCGATCGGAAAAAAATATATAGTGTTCATTACGCTAATTATATAGGTAATGGAGACAGTAAAACTTTCTTAGTAATTACGAAACATATTGGGTTGATTAGAAAGTCATGAATTTTTACTATGTTTTTCAAAGGTGATTTATTCCTATAAAAATATGAATTCAATCAATAATATATTGACCATTTTGTTCGATGAACTTTTTCCATCGTTCAACAAGGTTCATAATTCCACGCTGGTAGAATGACCTGTCTTTAGGAGCGAAAAACTGTACCAGGTGCGGATTTATAGCCTCATCGGAATCGAATGTTTTATGATTCAAGGAATTCTGCAAAGAGCGAAACAAATGGCAGTCTGAAGGTGCAAGGTCAGGCGAGTACGATGAGTGGGACAACACATCCCAGCGAAGCTCCAACAGCTTTTGGCGGGTAACCAAACTCGTGTGTGGTCTTGTGTGACACAACGCCTTTACGATTCACGAGTTCTCGCCGCTTTTGATTGATTGCATTGTTCAATTTGTCAAACTGCTGACAGTACACGGCTGAATTAATCGTTTCATTCCTTGGTTAGAGCTCGAAATTAACAACACCTTTGAAATCCCGCCACACTAACAGCATGACCTTTTTCTGGTGAATGTTTGCTTTGGACGTGGATTGAGGCGGTTCATCGCACTGTTTCCAAGACCACTTGCGTGTGACGTTATTGTACACAGACCATACGCTTCAGAAAAGGGTCGTTTTCGTCATGTCTAAGAAGGAAATGGAAGATGCTCAAACGCTTCACCAAATGGATTTCCTTCAGCTCATAAGGAACCCAAACTTTAGGCTTGCTTATGAATACGAGCTTCTTTAAATGGTGGTGAACGGTTGACTGAGCAATGTGTAGTTCCTCTGCAATCTCTCGTGTCGTGTACCGTGGGTTAGACTTAACCATTGCCTTTATTTTGTCATAGTCAGCCTCCAATGGCCTTCCTGACCGAGGCGCATCATTCACATCAAAATCGCCAGAACATAATTTCGCAAACTGGCGCTGGTACTGACGAGTCGTTAGAGCATCGTCCGCATAAACTTTACGCAACTTTTCACAAGCTTGCGTGGCGTTCTTGCCTTCGTGGAAATAAAAAAGCAAACTACAGCGAAAACCAACAATTTTTTCCTCCATTTTCAACTCCGTATAAAATCTATCCAACCCGTTTGAATCGAACAACTTTCTGTTTATTGAATGGGTTAGAAGTGTGACCTTATATAGTGTTTCATTGAGGTGCGTACTCACGGTGCTTCTATTCCAAAAAACGCACTAATGGCATTTGTTAGCAAAATACGACATGACTTTCCGATCAAACCAATAACTCAAATAATGTTCCAATTTCGAAGATATAAAGTATGGGCCCCATTCAAAAACGAATGGATGGCCTTTGAGGAAAATAAAACAGAAATTCCGTGGAAAGAAACTGTACGACAAGAAACCTCTCAGCGGTAAAGGTCGACTTACAGATGTGTTGATAGATCATCTAACAAAATATTACGGTAATAGCATTAGGACGCATTCTAACAATTATCCTGGCTGTGCAAAATGCTATGTGGGCTATTTTGGTGCCATAAAAATTCAAACGAAGATGCAGTAACTCGTGACTTTGCCCAAGTTCTGTTGATTCTTGGTGCGCGTACAAAACAGCCATTGTAGGTGGCACAAATGAAAATTTTAAGCGCAAAAATTCAATTCCTCCAGCAGTTGGATGCTATAAAACCAATATTTAAAGATTTGTCTCATCCAGAATTGCTAAAAAGACGAATTGGTGGTCGAATGCAAAACGTGAATGCGTCGTTAAATTCATTGATCCCGCCATTTTGTCCCCAAACAACAGATTGTACTATAAAAATTGTGGAAGCTTCTATAAATTTAGCAACAGCCAAGTTGCGTGATAAAAAACAGACACTGCTGTTCATCATGAAAGAATTAGGATGTGCACTTGGAGCCAATTGCGTAGAAGCATTTGCCGAAGAAGCAAATAGAATTTGCAGAGAAACAAGCTAAAGTCACAGAGTTTCGAACTGCTAAAAGACGGGGAGAAAAGGAAGCCGGCGAAGTTCATAAACAAAACGAAGGAATAGTTTATGCTTCTGGTGCATTTTATATGGGTTTCGAAAATTATAAATTAAGGAAAAGTGATATTGCATCTTTACACCAGATTTTCTCAAATTGGAGACTTTCAAGTTTGTGCGCACTTTAATTATCAAATCGTGCGTGCTACACCAACAAAACGTTGAATGTATATGCTATTGTTGTTACTCTTCATATTTAAAACAGAAAACTGATATATATCGGTATATATACATCTATTTAACCTCAAAAAAGATAAAAAATTACATATTTAAAATTTTTAAAATTTGTTCTTAATTAATTTTTCAATTTTAAATATTATTTTTATAATGCACATTGATTTTAAATTAGAGATTAATGTATTTCGGATCTATTTTTATCAAAAATTGTTTTCTCTACGCAATATTTCCAAATCTATGATGTGCACAGCATTTCACGATTTTTATTTACATGTTTCTTATGTACATTTCTAAACTTTAATATACAAACTAGTTATGTAGTTACAGCTTTCATCTCGTATATAATATAATAAGGCATATCTATTTAAGGTATAAGGTAAAAAAAATATAACCTTTCAGTCATATGATATGAATTTTCGTGTTTTGAGTTGGATCATTTTAAAACCGTTTCTACGAGATGAAAGGTTCTGAGCCCTCTTAATTTCTATTTGAAAATCCAGTATATACAGCTATTTTTAGTACTTATAGTGGTTTTCGCGGAGTTTCAATTTCTGATATTTGGGGTCCTATTGATCAAACACCTACAGAATTTTCTTTTATATCCAATTCACCCACGGAAAACGGGGTCGTAAGAAATTTTAAGTTTCGTCTACTAAGAACGATATCTATATTTATCTTTTTTCAATAAGAAATCTGAGAATAATAAATGAAATTAATTCGAATTGATTACTCGGAATAACAGTTTCTTATTTAACACACCGTGACAAATGCACCAACGTCAACATAAAATTAGAGATAAATTCCTTTTAAAATTTTCGGGAATAAAAATGTGTGCGAGATAATTTATAAATAACACGAATTCTTAATAACGAAATCTGTTTCAACGGTACATTTCTAAAATCCGGTTTTAATCACCAAGCAAATGTTCCATCGCTTAATAAAAAAATCGCATTTTATATTCTCGCAAATTTAAAAGTCAGAAACTCTCTGATGCCATTTACACACCTGACATTCTTTCGCTAAGTTGTACGCAATTTTATGTTTATACTGCTAAATATGAATAATTATTTCATGTTAGGAAATACGAATAAGTTTATTAAATATGAATGCCATTCACTAAATGTGATATTTAGTAAATGATATTTATATTATTTACGAAATATATTCATTTACTAAATGTGAATGTTATTTCTAATTTTATTAAGTACGAATTTATCCTTCATATCATTGAAACAGTAATTAATTCATATATTGTAATTTAATGTGGAATTTAAGAAAATTCATAAAGGACATTTAATACAATTCTCACACGAAATAACATTCGATAAAATATTCATATAGCTTATTCGACAAAGTTGTTCAAATATTCATCAGTTACAGAGGCTGTTCGCACACTTTTAGACGATTTTGGTAAGCGGTAATAAAACATCGTTTGCTGCAAAAGAAGTAATTGCAATTGTACTATGTTTTTAAAAGTCAAAATTATCGTCCGTGGCTTGAAAGTTTTGTTTTTATTCAAAATGGCGAATTTAACGAAGCAGTGGTTCGAAGGCTACATTGACGCTCTTTCCGAAGAGAAATATGCATACTTCGTTATCCAAAAACGATGTGAGAGTCATGGTTTTGTGATATCTAAAGCGTCGATAGGTAATATCATCAACAAAAAAGGAAACAAACGTCAAATTGGAGCCTGAAGTGGGAAAAAAATTCCAAACAAGTATCCAAGGAAAAAACGGTTATCTTCGACTATTGCAAAAGTACGCTGTTTAATGTTAAAAGAAAATCCCCCTAGTCAAAGGACAGTTGCAAAATCATTAAAATGCTCGGCGTCCATTGTAAACAAAATGATAAACGTCGATTTAAATCTTAGCAAAAAAAACGCAATGTGCATCGTCTTCTTCCAAAGCACATCGCTCAACGCAGGACACGCTGCAGAATTCTATATGAGAAACACTTATCCAGAGAAAAATGGAAAACAATTGTCACAATAGATGAAGCATGGGTGTATTTAAATGGTTGTAACAAAAAAAGAGCCATTTATTACCATAAAAGGGATGAAAAAAATTTAAGTACATGGTTCCACGAATCGAAAGAAATTTTTCTAAGGGATTCATGATTGTTGCTGGTTTTTCTTATAATGGCAAGTTAAAAATAAAGAGAGTGCAAAAAAATGTCAAGATTAACTCCAAATACTATCAAGAACATATTTTATCGCCAATTTTTCTGAACGAAATACCATCGCTTTACCCACAGTGCCATCCATCTGTGAGACTCCATCGGGACAAAGCTAGCAGTCAGACATCAAAATCCACCGTAAATTTCCTAAAAGAAATGGAACAAAAAAACTGGTATCAAGGCCATACCCTTCACCGATATCCCTACTAAATCTCCCGATGTGTCACCAATGGGTTTTTGTGCTTTCGGACTTTTAAAAACTGCATTATCCAAACGTTGTCCCCAAGCCCTAACAGGACTCTGGAAAGCTGTTCGGGAGGAATGGGATAAAATACGTCTTCTGACACTTCAAAAGGCATTATTATCCTGGAAACTGCGGTGTCGAAAGATAGTTCAGAATAAGGGATGTCAAATAGAACACTTAAAACACAAGAAGTTTATGTAATTTAGTTTTATGAACACAATATACATCGTCTAAAAAATGTACGAACAGCCTCTGTATTACATATTTTTTTGTTTTCGCTGGCACTTTTTAACACCCAATACTAAAAATGGAAACGCATTACAGGCATGTGAATTAGCTTTTTAATGATTTAATTCGCGGCCCTTTAGCAAATCATAAAACAGTTTAATCTTTAGACATGCCCCGGGGTTGTTTTCATCACAAGATGCTACAGCTCGGCATTTTAAATGAACGATAATAGAATGTAGAACAGTGACGACAGTACGCATCAATCAATCGAAAAAAGTATGATCAATCAACGAGATCAAAGAATTGAGCATTAAATTTTGAAATTCTCTTCGTCATATTTACATCATTTTAAAGGTTAAATAAGAGGTATTGTGAGTCGTGATTGACTTTCCATTGATTTATATTATACAATATCTTTTCAACGGATTCTCACGAGATTCAGACCTTATTCCATTAAAGTTCTTCCTTTCAGGTCATGTGAAAGTTCTGAATTTAGTGATGAAGTTAAATTTCTCTTCGGATGAATAAAAGACTCACTTGAAGAGTTGTTACGAACATCAATGTCGGTGGTTTGCTCGATTATGCACCGAAGTGTACATTTTCTCAATGTATGCCAGCCCAATAATAAAGTAGACATGGGAACAGTATAATATCTTTCAAAATATATGTCAGCTGTTGTGACAAAAATAGAAAACAGTACAACGCATGATGTTATTTACTACATTAATAAAAAAATTTCAATTTACAAGGTTTTAGTAAAATGCTCTGAAAAGTTTTCAGAAAAAAGTTAAAAAACTTCATTTTTCGTTTGTTTTTCTTTCTGATCATACGCGACTAGAAGTAAAATTGTGGGGCTGTTTAAACTAACAAGTTCTAAAACCAAAACTGCCAAAGGAAAATTTAAAAGAATTGAATATTATAATTCTTATACATATATGTCATGACTATGCTATCACTTGCACTATTCTTTAAAATTCAATTACTATCCCAATATAATGCTTCTATGTGCATTTCATGACTTATTTTCAGTTTACATGACCAAAAATGCCATGATCGCTGAAATTCGTTTAAAAGTATTTTATGCATTTAACCAAATAACATAAAAGGTTTTTTGAACTCGCTTTATATTACATTTTATAACCAACATTTTCTTGTGCGTCTTCTCCTAGTGTCAGTGGTTAACAATTCTAACTAGCAAGAGGAAATTCTCGGTTCGAATCTCGGCGAGGTTGCAGTCGATTTTTTTTCACTTCTGTCTTTGAAGAATGCAATACCAGTAAAAGCGAACGCCACTGATAGTCACATGCAGAAAGGTAAGCGCAAAAATATCCGTAAAATAATCATTTCAGCGTTTAGTAAAAAAAAAATTGCAACACATTTTGAATCAATTCCTTTCGAAATATTTTATTGTCAGCCTAAATACGTATGCGCACAAAATTCCAAGGAACTCGATACAGTAGAACTGGACCAAAAATCGGTTTCAAGGTTTATTTCGATAAATCGCGAAGCAAATTTAAGCTAATTAAAACCAACATAACTAAAGCCACGTAATAAGCTAATACTGACTTAATTAAACTAAAAATAATTAAAGCCATGTAATAAATTAATACTGAAAGACAGCATTAGTTTTCACTCATCCTGTAAGGTCAAGAAAATACAAACTATGCAAATATACTGAATTTTTATTTTGCATATAAAAGAGAATTATTTATATTATTCATAGTACCATTCATAAACAACTATTACACAAAGTAGGTCTTCCCAAAATTGAGCCAGTAACACGCTTACTCCAGTCTGCATTAAACTAGCTTAAATGTTTTAAAGCATATCTTAGTGTAGACTTTAACATGCTAGAATTCCATGACTGACTTAAGTCTATGACCGATTACGGCTTAAGATTGCTTGTATAACATGCGAAGAGTCAGTTGTAATGCATTTGCGAATGTATGTGTTATGTAAATTGTCACTTGTAACGCATTCGTGAATATACATTGCTCATATTGTAATGCTTGTTTTGCAACGCGTCTCTTTTCATAGCTTCGTTGAAGGAAAGCACGCTTTCTATAAAAGCCACTACGCAAATTCTGCATCAGATCTCGAGGACATGACAAAGCGTTTAAAGACGATGAATCCATTGTGGCTTGCGTCATCTAACTGGTAAACATTTTCTCAGTTACCCAAAAGCAGCCACTACCAGTAATTTAAATAAAATGCGACGCCTGTAAGATTTAAACAGAACCTCTAACTGAGGATGTGGATTTTACGACATAGATCCATGAATATTTCTCGGATCGGATAGTGAGTGAATTTTGATTTCTTGCACAAAGCTGTTTTGTTGTGGTTTGGGTATAATAAATCCATCGTTGTGCGAAGTATGTAGCCCTTAAAATTTCAGAGTTATTCCACATAGAGTAATATATCCAGGTGTAAGGTTAAACTCTTCTAACATTTAGTATAAACAATGGATAGCCTTCCTATAGTGACAAACGAATTTTCTTCTCGTCTTTACTTTGAAATCGAATAGTGTAATTGCTAGATATCGTAAAATCCACTACTTCTACTTGTAACTGCACAAACTAAAACGTTAGCAAAAACCCAACTTAACTTAATTCCGATTCTTGTGGACTAATAATGCATTTCTGTTTCAATTATTTACAAAGCTAATATCAAATCAAATACTAAGAACCTGGCCCCTGTAACTTAACGACTCGGCGTTTAAGACCGATGAAAAATTTAATCACAACCCAGGAGTACGGGCTGGCTGCACGGTATTTTTCGTTGTTTACTTCGAGCTTAATATGAATAAAATACAGTTTCCCATTTAAAGTCCTGCATAGTTTCGGTTAGGCAGATAAGACTTGTGTGCTTGGCCACATCAAAATAATCTCAGCTAACTACAGATGAAAGCTAAACTCACAGAGAATCAGTAGAACACGATGGTGGATAATATCTGGTAGTTATAGAGTTCTTGGTTGAAGGTGTCAACCCTCTCTCTTTCAAAATTTAGATTATCATTCGTTATTAAACTCAGTTTACATATTAGGTTATAAGTCGTTATTAAACTCACTTAATTTACAAATTATATTGAAGGTCGTTATGAAACTCACTTAATTTCTGTCAAGGTGATAGAAAACGGGAGTTCAGGAAAAATTTAACAAAGAAAATATGGTGTTAATGCAAACTTTACACAAAGGTCGAACTACCACCACTCAACAATTTTACCGCTCTGTCGCTGATGGGTAGAGTTTATACGATTTTGTACGAAAAAAAGGCGAACTTTATAAACACCTTGTACTTTCACTTTAGAGAGTGGTCACCTTAGAAAAGTGGTAACAAGATAGGAATTCACTGTGTTTGTTTCATTAATTGCGTTTAACATTACCTATTCGTGTGCATGAAATATGTTCTATTTTTTAATTATTATTTTGACAACAAAGAATGAGAATCTCTCGAAAAGCTAAACAAAGTTTCAAAAACTTCGAAGCCGTTTCAGTGAGAATAATTACGATGTTATAAAAAACACTTGCCCACTAGCAGCCTCTCCTGACTCTTAAACACTGGTAGTTTGATCCAGGTTGGAACATTTCCAGGGCCCACAAGCAGCCGAGTGGTTAAAAGCGCTGAACACCGGTAGTTCGGATCGGGATTTGGATCCCGGCGAACGGGCTGACTGCATAGGCGTTTTCGTGGTTTTCCGCATGTGTAACGTGTATACGAGCCAGTTTCTTTTAGGCCACGAAGGCATCCCTCCCCTTACACAGATAGCCCACGTATGCTTTGCCGTAATCAAATAAACCAATGAACATTTATTTCCATGTAGGCTAACTGCATAAGCGTTTTCATGGTTTTTCCAATGTTAAGGGTTTCTCTAAAAAGTTCTCCACAAAAACTCTTCCCTTAGGCAGATCGGTTACGTGTGCTTTGCGGTATTCAGATAACCTAACCTAACTATAAGAACACTTAATGCAAATCTGAAACTTAAGGCTATGCTCTTAGTGTAGAACGTGTATGTGTATGAAAGAAATGTCATACATAATGCTACGCCAAATTTCGGTTCTGATTATAATGAAAAATGTTTATGCTAAATATAATCAATCTAAAACCTGTATTCAACTGAAAGTTCACAGGCATGTGTAAAAGGATTAAAAAATTAGCATTGTTAACACTAACTCCATATTTTGTCCTTCTGAATACGCCAACCCACATTAATAAGGAAACCGGAAATTGCTATTTGCGGTTACTTTGTGGCAAGAAAGACATTTGCACGCTATCCAATCAGAGCAGACCTTCAGCGGATCCAAACTGGCGCTTTATTCATACATGTGAACGAACAATTTAAAAAATTTTACATTCAAATGATTGCATTTTGAAGGACAAAAAATTTTTCTCAAATTTCTAATTAAAAAAAACTGTTTTCTCACTTTCTTTTATTTTATTAGCCCAAAACGGGCTATTATTTTCGAAATGGGATTCTAGTTGGTTCGCTATAAAAGGCATATCACTTTTCAAATTGTTTCCAAATTATTTCAATTGTTGCCTTTTAAATTATCGCTTTGCATTATATTTAAAGAAATTAAATAGTTGAGAATTTGCGCATGAATATCTGTATGTTTCTGTCATTGTGAAAACAAAAGGTACCTAGAATCAGAAATTTTGAGTTCGTCCGAGTGAAAAAGGCCCCCAGACCAAAGGGTTAAATCTACATTCAAAATAAAATAAAATAAAAACATTGTTAGTAGTGGAAGAATAAAATATCATTAAAAAGGAAAAAAAAACTGAGCTATAATTAAACAACAGTATTTACAAGAAAAAATGGCACTGAGCTCAAACTTGAGCCAAAAAAAGTCGGTTAGAACTTTTTTGCCTTTTATAATATAATTAGCCCAAAGGGGCGTTAGCCCAGAAGAGCTATTATTCTAGAAACGGTATTTTGCACCCGTTCACTATATATGGCAGTTTTACTTTTCAAATTGTTGTCACCAACTATTTTTATCGCCCTGTATTATATTTAAAGAAATTAAATATTAGTTTAATAATTTACTGTGAAAAAACAACGGTATCTAGAACCATCAAATTTTGAATAATGTAATCCTCCATCCGAATATGAGCACTCGAAAGCCCGAATTTGGAATTTGCTTTATTGTCTACTTCATATTTTGCAAAACTTTAACGAATGTTTTATTAACAAACTCAACGATTTCAAAGCGAGCAATGGCAACACTGTACGAAAAAAAAAACATTTTCATTTCCAAGGCACGAGACTCTCTATTAGAAATCTAAAGAAATGCTGTTTTTAAATATTTTTAGCTCAAAGGGAATTAGCCCAAATGCTCTCTAAGCGTGTATATGCGTGTAGAGGAAACAAAAATGCCCGTTTGGACGTAATATAAAATCCGAAAGTTTTCGTATTATTTTAATGTATTCCGTATTTCCTACTGTTACGGATAAAAACTAACAGACGGTATTATTGTTGTTATCCCATACAGTTCTCTCTTCTTTCTTTGCATTTCTTGGATTTCTACAAGTTTTTTTTACGATTATGGTTTGGAATAATAATTTAATTATCGGTTCATAATAAACTAATCTAACATATCTTAGACAGAGTCAGGTTAATTCAACAGTCGATTATTATGCCCCCAAATAATCAGGAAGTGACTGTGGCTGCTTAATGCTTAATAACTACCGCAAGCATTCTGGATAATGAGTTGCATGACTTCGCTAAGATCTGACGAAAATAGCCAGAATTCGCGTTACGAATAAAGTCACGAATATTTCATGCAGCCTGTTCCGATAACGGCGACCAAAACTAAGATAAATTCTCGTTTATTTAGCTGCTTTAACCACTTTCATGCATTGCGTAGGATCGACAGCCTCTCTGCCGGAACAGAATAAACACTTAGCTTAAAAACCAATTATTTTTTATGAAGGAGTAGATTGTATATTAGTGCAGATATTACCCAAGTATCCTACTAAAATGATACTTACCCTTTTCTTTATGCACGGTTGCTAATTGTAAGCTATGTCTGCGCTATGCCATTGTCGATCTTTTGCCAATTGCATGCCGTTGCCGATCTTATGCCCTGTCGATCGTATGTGTGTGACGACTCTATGTACAACCAATGGCAAAGTTCTGATGCCTGCCTATATCTACTCGACAAATGAAGATTAATTCTTATTATTACATCCTTATGAAGACCTCATTTTTATCGCTTCGATCGTATGTCAGTAAATTGTGTCAGACGTATACCTTTTAAAGTTGGAATTTCGACAAAAACAAAAAGGTAGCAGTCTAATCAGGCCTAGAGGAGTGCGTAGGAAAAATTTCGTGAAGGTAGCACTTATCGTTTTAATTCTGTTGGTGTGCCCGAAGCGGGCACACTGAATGAATAGAGCTGCGAAAAGAGGGCTGAAAAGAGCATTGCTGAGAAACACGTAAAAGAATAAGAAATTTTGCCTACGATTAATAAGCGCTACATTATGAATGCCGTAGCAGATTTTAAACTCCCTAAAAAGCTCTTCTTGGTTATATGATGATTACATACGTATAAACGAAAAAAAAGTAACTTAGGTATATGATATTTACATTATTTACATTTCATATTTACATTTTCGTCTATTTTTTGTCATGGTGGTATTTTTCGAAGAAAGTAACACCATCTTTGAAAAAGCACAACCCAACATTGCATGTTTTGCACGCGGATCCGTATCAGATTCACTATCTGAAGGCAACTGTGCAGCACTTTCAGTGATACAGAAATGGTTAGCCCTCTCCGATCCATTTGGAAAATAATTAAAAATAGTAAAAAAATAAACTAATATTATATCTACAATTAGAAATTATAAACTATAAAATAAAATTAAATAAAAGTCTACAACTCAAAACTATCAAAACATAGCGCTAAGACAACTTCTTTGAACGAAAGCGAAAGAGAAAAAGAGAACTGTTCTAGTGAAAAACCAAACAGCTAACTGATAAAAAAATTACCCCTGACCTTCAGAAAATAACTCCAATATTTTCTTTGTTGATAACTTAAGCTCCCTCTCCCCCCCAAAAAAAACAGAGAAAGAAAAACAGAAAATGAAACACAGATGTTGACCCACCTTTCCACTGTGAATGAGCTGCCCGGTGAGCTGCAGAGAAACAAAGATACAGTTTTTGGTCTCGTTCCTAGACTCTCAGTGATCCCACTCTGGGCGCACCTGATGTTCGCCGTTCGATTTTAGGCAAGATTTCAAGGTAAAAGTTTAAAACTAATACAGAATAAGGAGACTAGCATACAGGCAAGAAAATAACATACAAATCTCTTTTCAAACAATTCCTTTTATGTCCTAAAAAGTTCTGGATGATTTCTTTGAAAAATGAGGGTCTTTAAAAACTAAACATGTTCAAAATATATGGACTGGTTTGTGTTGTGCTGCCACCTAGTATAAATAAAGAAGGTTCACAGTAACCTATAGTAACCAATAAATTCTTTTTCATTCGATTTTTCTGTGCGTACAGAAAGAAATTTTTAGGTGTGCCCGCCGCAAAGGGATACTGGTGACAGGTGTTAGAGAATGGGGACACCTAGTGTACACTGGTGTGCAAAAATTAAGGACGGGACGGTTTTTTCAATATAACTTTGCACAAAAGCTTTCCAAATCAACACATTTAATACCGTAAGATCCCCAATACGTCAGGACATGAGTAATGTAAGCAACACTTACCAAAAGAGAAATCAGAGGGATAAAAAGAAGCTTTATTGAAAAAGTAGCATGGAGCGCAATGCGACTGAAGGTCGAAACATCCCTGTGATGGGTGTCCAGCAAGAAACATCCGGTCTTTAATAGGGGATATGACCTCCCCTGACTGCTAGGCAGGTTTCACATCATTTGTGCATGCTGGATATGTGGTTGTTAATGAGCTGTTGAGACACTGCTGCTCGTTCCTCTTGTAGCACCAATCGCAGTTTCGGAATCGTTACTGGCGATAAGTTACGTGCTGCCACGGGTCTCCCTAGTAAGTTCCGTACATGATTGACGGGATTTAGATCCAGAGACCTTGCCAACCAATCCATGTGTTCAATATCTTCACTCTCCAACAGCTCTTCGACAGTAACTGTGCGATGAGGTGGAGCGTTGTCGTCCATGAAGTGGAAATGAGGACCCATAGCCCTTGTGAAAAGACGCATGTAAGGAAGAAGAACCTCGTTACATTAGCAGTCCCAGGTGACGAACCTCCTTGGGAGCTATGAAGGTCGGTCCGGCTAACAAGCATTATGTCTGCTCGAACGAGAACTCCGCGACCTCCAAAACAGTCCCTTTTGATGATGTTGAAGGATTATTGCGTGTTCCCCGCTCTGTCCTGATGTGTATGTGCCTAGAATCGCAACTGAGACTAAATCTGCCCTCATCTGTAAAGAGTACTCGTCCCCATTCATTGTCTCTCCATTTCCGGTGTTCCCGGCACCACAGAGAACGCCTTCTCCGATGGACAGGCGTTAGAGGTACACACTGTACACGGCGTCGTGCAAACAGACCACCACCGTGCAGTCTTCTGGCCACGGTAAAACGCGATATCGGTCGTCCAGTCGCCTGTGTCGTGTGTCTAGCGATTTCTCCCGCTGTCTGCCGCCTGTTTCTTCTGGCCTGTAAGGCAATATACCGGTCATCTGCGGGTGTGGTTCCTCGTGGACGACCACTACTAAACCCCCGAATAGCTGTTCCTGTAGTTTGAAATTGTCTCCAACGTCGTGAAACGAAGCTGTGAGCAATTCCGAATTCTGCAGCCACACTTGTCACACTGCGGCCTTCCTTCAACTTCCCAATGATTCGACCTCGGGTAAAAGCATCCAGATGTCGTCTAACAGATTGATTATTCGCCATTTCTCGCTGAGGCAGCAACTCGGTGTGACTTTAAGTGCTATACGGCGTGCAATCTCTTTGCTAGAAATACTGATCTTACACCGACAACATGCTTTATACTACTCAGACACTCCCCCATTACGTCTACCTGCATATCTGCGCATGTGCTACCGTACATCACCTTACTTAATCTCCTGATTGGTCTTTCTGTCCGCTCTGCCTCTTCGTCCAGCTGATATGCTAATTTTTCGACTTCGTCCTTAATTTTTGCACACCAGTGTATATGGACATCCTCCTGTGCCCACCACTATCTGCAAAGCAGGCATCTGCCATGAGGCTTCGAAACGTCTCACCAGGAGTTCATTTCAAATACTGTTTGGTTACACTGCCAAACAAAGACTGTTGATTCAATTACATCTGGAGATTCGGAGAAGATCTTACTGATATTAACGTAAAATTTAAGAAAAAATTATACATACATATGCACCAACACGTGTAAATACATTGAACTATGAATAGATTCCTATGAATAGATTGAACTATCACATAGGAAGACATGTACATATCCCATAGGAACACATGTACATATACATACATAAAACATGACAAGCTTAGTGAAATTGTAATGATATGAATTAAAACTTAATTAGGATGGTTGTTGTTGTTTTGTCCATGAATTTCATGGAAGAATGGTTGCCAGAGACTCAAGCTAAACTTCTACTTCCAGTAAGACTAAACTAGTGAGAGAGTGATTCCATGCCGCAAAGACACTATACATTTAGAAACATCCATGCCTTCTCAGAGATTCGAACCCGGGTTCTTCGTTACCGCAGTAGGCTCCCCTAACTACTATATCGTCTGGGCGATTTATGATGGCGGTAAATGTTCAGTATGACGTATAATGCAAATATTAGGAATTGCTCGTATATTGGTGTCTATTACATGCCATACTGATCCTAGGAAATATCCCTTCCATGCAGTGCCGATCCAAGTGTTCTATGCAGTCTCAATCCTATCAGTGAAAGCTTTAGCCACTAGGGCCAAGTAGGCCTTTAAAATTTGATGGAAATATCCAGTTATTTTGCTTATTGTACCTCAGTTAATGAATAGGGATAAAACAGGAAGTAATTCATTATTTTATAGACTCAATTGCTATCAGATCTCTCCCCGCACACGTTAATTAACAATTTTAATAAAATGTGTAGAGATATATTAAATGTGAAGTTTCAGAGAAAGGAAATTCCAACATAATTTTATGTGGAAATGGACTTCAGAGCCTTTTTATAAGGATGTCAGAATACTTTCCCATTAAATTCTTGTCAATCCAAACGAGAATTAAGCAAGATTCTCTGATAAAATTCACGACTTTTACATTAACTCCGGATCCAGGCAGAAAGGAAAGAAAGGATGTGATTAAATATTTAAGTCGTTGAGATGTCAATTAAAACTAATTTAACCACCGAAAGTCTGTGAAAGTGATATTTAGGAACTTGCAGAATCAGGCAATAGCGTTCAATGTCTTTTTTCGCTCAAGACAATAAACGAGTAAACTTAAAAAAATGTAATAAAATAAAAATAAAAATAGATTCTTGAATTATCGGTTCTGAAGGAGCTTAAATATTTTTCGAAATGTGCCTGATTCAAATAAATGAGCTATTTAATTTTGGATAATAAATGCAGACATACAGAGAAATTGCACATAATTTGCTGTATTCTTCGCAAACAAATAACTAAATAAAATAAAATAAAAGTCTGAAAAATTTCAGATTTAATGGTCACCCAAAAGGGTTTCTTAAAGTTTTTGACGCTCTCGCTGAGCGAGCAGTCTACCAGTCTGCCGGTTGCTAGACTCGCTTCTACTAACCTTTTCCTTTCCTTTCTTTCTTTTTTCTTTTCTTTTCTTTTTTTTTTTTGGCTTTATCATTAAATATCAAATTTTTCTACTTACGCCATCTACAATTCAGCAGCAAAATTACAAAATTTCAGAAGCTTCATAGCAGCAGCATACGCTTAGAATTTCCGATGCAGCGTTAACTGTTGGCGTACATTTTTCTGTTTTTTTCCTGTCTTTTCTCAGTTCATCATATCAATATTCAGTTTTCTAAGATGACTTTACAAAACTGTTTTTTGTCATTTTATAATTAACGTTTTGTGCGTTTACTTTAGTTATTAAATATCACGTTCTTGTCGCTTACCGCACATAAAATTCGATTCAACACCAATATCACAAAATATTTAAAAAAAGCTTATCTTTAGAATTTACGATAGACAGGCTTGCGCGCTGGAGATAAAAATGTTTCATTCAGTGTACAGTGCTGCTACTTCTCGTTTCGAAATCGCTGAGTTTGTTAAAAAACTTTCGATGAAGTTTTACAAAATAGATAATAAAACAAATTCTAAATTCGGACTTTCAGGTACCCATATTCGGGTGGAGGGCTATGTTATTAAAATTTTATGGCTCTAGGTATTGCCATTTTTTCATAATGCGAGAAACATGTATGCATTCATGCAGATTCTTCATTATTTAATTTCTTAAAATATAATACAGGTCGATTACATTCTGTGGCAATAATTTGAAAAGTGATGCAACGCATTTAAGTGTTTGGATGGAAAATGCCGTTTCCAGACTAACGCCCCTTTTAAGATGATAAAGTAAAATCCAATAAAATTTTTAGAGAAGTAACATGCACATCTTAAAGTACATCTTCGTACAGTATGATGCCAGAGAAATCATGTGAGAAAAGAATATTATTCTTTATGGCTTCCCTACGGCTGTAAATATTGATATTTAAATACATTAAAGTTTTGATTTTGCAATATTATTTCAGAGTCATATTATTATTTTAGCTATCCGCAAATATCCAAAATATGAACTGTATCCGAAATCTTAAGGTTTCACACCTTCTAAAATCTTTAATGGTAGTATTTTCAGTTTAAAGAGAGGACGATTTTTCTGCGAAGACATTTTTGAGAAATATTATTTCTGCTTCTTCTAATTCCAGTCAGAATCAATCTTGCTAAATATAAATACCGCTTGTTGACATTATAAGCTTATTTTAAGCAATGGGATAATAAAATCTAAAAATACTACTTTATCGTGATGAGTGAAAATTTTCAAATTTCCAGATATATACCAAAAGGGTAAAAGTAGTTCATGTTGCTCATTTTTAGTTTTGAATGTATTATGGTATAAATATAATTGATTTCTTCTTTTCTCAAAAAATAAATGATGAGGAACTAAACCAAATTTTGAAGAAATTCAGCTTTTCAGTTTTGAGTCGGATGTTAATACTAATACCGTGATGTTACCTGATGTTAGTACCGACAACCATGAGTGGTTTCATAGGAATGTTTCACTGCATGCCAATAAAATTTTTTTTTTATTTACATATGTCAAAAATCAAGTTTTCTAACTTTCCTTTTGAAGTGAAATATTAATTTAATCATCAGTTATATGTAACTGTCAGCCATTTGTAATTATTCAAAACCAGCGGAAATACCCGATGCCAGTTAAGGTAGATTCAGACTAATGTATCTGAAAACAAGAGAGAACGATACCGCTGTAATCCTTCTCTAATAACGATGCAAAAAATACCTTTCATAGTCATACACTTTTCAGTCTGATGCGATATGGAACCCAAATAAAAATTTTGATAGAAAAATGAACTAATTCTCTCTCATTATATCAGCAACAATGGCACGCAGTTTTTATTGATTTTCGGCTTTCTAATCAAATCACAATAAAAATTCAAGTTCCTTCAATATCTCACCTATATTCAGTTTTAATCGATTAAATGTGGCAAAAAAGTGATCATAATTGATCAGAAATCAATAATGCGAAAAAACACACAAACGGATATTTTTCTTTATATACAAATAGATTCTGTAAAACTTCGAAATTTTTTTAACAAACTTTCCGATTTGAAAAGCGAGCAGTAGCAACACTTTTCGAAATAAACATTCTTATATCCAACGCGACATACTATTGCCATTCGAAAAAATGAGTGCGAAAATGAGCGCTTTCAGAGTTTTTAATTAACGTTTCGGCTGTTTAAAGTGTACGAAGATGGTAATAGTCGAAATGGCTTCCCACGAATTTTTGGGGTCGGAAATAATGTATTTAATGTTTAGCAATGCTATATTTATTTCAGCGTTAAAACTTAAAAAGTTTTTATTAACAAACTGTAGGATTTGGAAGCGAGCAGTGGCAACAACTTTCGGAATAAAGCAGATTTTTCATCTCTCGCTTGCGAGACTGTTGCCACTCGGAAAAATGAGGGCGAAAATTATCGCTTTTTCCGAGTTTTTAATTAAATATGGTTTTAGCTACCGGTTTTTGGAAAAAAAGTGGACGTCGACCTTTTCTAGGACCCAGAAAAGAAGTGTAGAAAGTTTGGTGACGATAGTTATAGTAGTGAACATGTAGAGACATTAGGTTTTTACGAAGCAGGAGACATGAAAAATGAGCAACGCCTTCGCCGGGAATCGAACCACGGACCTCTGAAATACCGGCTCAGTGTGCTGACCATTACACCACGAAGGCACACTAAGAACGTGGGAGATATACCTTATAAACATAACACAAACGCATAGACTTTCTTCTTTATATATACGGAATGTATATCCATTATTTTTATTCTGACGTAATTACAAAGCATAAATTACGCAGAAATATAGAGCAAAAATTAGTAATGCACAAAATGCAAAAATATGAAATGTACACCTAAGCCTTATTTTAAGAATATAATTTTTTTTAACTCATATGCATATATTCAGCATCAAGCATAAAAACGAAAAACATACATTACATATAAACATGAACACACATCTTTGAAATCAAATTTTAGCTTTATCATTTTCTACCTGTTAAAAAAACATAAATTGTAGTCTTTTAAAGGAAATATTAGAGATGGAGCTGAAGATCGTTACTATTTTAAAATTTTATTTTACACGAAAAGCAGCGAGTAAACATTTTTTACCTTCTAATTGATCCATAAACACAAATTAAAAAAGCATAAAATATTATGACACAAGATGTATTTGGCCTGTGTTTACACGAGATGTATTTGGCCTGCGTTTACACGAGATGTATTTGACCTGCTTTGTTGTAAATGACTTCGTAAAGTTTCTTACATTTTAGCACGGATTAGAAGCAGAACCAAAATTTAAGATCGCTGCCAAAGGAAATTATTGGTATAATTATGGTCACTTTTTGAAGAAGCGACGAAAAATAAGAAACCATTTTTTCCCAGGTTCATAACTTTTCCACAGTTTCATGCTTTCTTCTATAAAAAAATTCATAGTTTGATATATTTTAAGCAAAAATAGTGAAATATTATAATTATTAAAAGTAAGGTATCCCACTTTCGAACCACTATTAAGATGTTAAACAGCAGACAGATCATTATTAAAATCATTAATATTCTCATTGTAAAGTTCAAACTTTTCAGTAATTTCATTCTATTAGTTCACAGCCCACGGCATTTCCAAACAGCTGCTGCTTCTCTCTTGAGACAATTATGCACACGGTAGCCAATAACGGTCTTAGTTTCAGGGCATATAATACCATGTTAATCATGTGGACGTTCCTAGGGAATATAGCGATATTATATAAATTCTTTCTTCCCCTTCCTAATAGTGTTACATAAAAGAATCCGTTTTTCAAATACATATAAGCATTCTGTCACCTGATCACGTATGTCATATCACAATGTTTATAAATATTTAACAGTTTTTTTTATCAGTAAATGAATAGGTAATAGGAATCAAATAAACCAAGCTGGTAAATAGTTATTGTATGAGATAAAAATTTAAAAGTTACGTTGTTGATTTGTAGGATGGAGAACTATAAACTGGGTCTTTGGCAGGAATGGAACCACGAGTCTTTTAGCATTAGATGGATGTGCTAACCTCTTACACATACGAAATAACGCACATGAATGTGATAATTCTTTACATTCTTCCCTACTAAATGGGAAACTAGAAAAAGGTAAGCGGACTCGTTGAACAAAACGAAGTGGTAATAACGTGGAATTATTATCTACCATATTTTTAATTCGGACATCACTGTAGAGATCATTACAATTTCCAGTGCAGGAAATACGAAAAATCCCTGTGTGTCCATAACGTTGAAATTAGCGATTGATCAATTCTACCTAGGTATACTAACCACTTACAGGTCGTCAGCACGCATACAGGAATGCGACAAATCCTAACGCAGTAATGAAAAATAAATTACGCATATATTGTATCGGGATTAAAATCAAGTTAATCAGCAATAAATATATTATTTATTATCTAAGGCATTAATTTGTAGCTTTTCTTTGTTTTGTCAATTTACATGGTTTCAATACTACAAGAACTTAACCATTGTAGCATTTTCAATTAATTCATATGATTTTCCATCAATAATGGACATTCCTTTAAACATTCTAATAACATAATACTACTAGGGAAAACTGAAAAATAAATAAAGCAAAGAAAAGTGCACCAATAAACTATTACAAGACTTCCAAGCCTTTACAAGAATAAAAGAGGATTATTCTTGTTACTGAAGTTCCAAAGACTCTACTAGACAGATAACGAGTTATCGCTATATCTTAAATACTCATAAAAGTATTGAAGAATATTTAAAATAAGCATTGTATAGCCCAAAGAGGCAATTTGCCCAGAAGGGCTATTAATTTCGTTTTGGCATTTTACGTATTCCACTAATAAAACAGCGTTTCCCTTTTCAAATTGCTGCCACCAACTGTTATCGCCCTGTATTATATTTAAAGACATTAAATAATGAAGAATCTGTATGAAAGTATGTTTGTTTCTCGCACTGTGGAAAAGCGACGGTGCTTAGAGACCTCAAATTTTGCGCAACATAGTCCTTTACTCGAACATGGGAATCTGGAAGCCCAAATTCGGAATTTGTTTTTAATCTATTTCGTATTTTGTAAAACTTTATCGAATGTTTGACTAATAAACTCAACGATTTCAAGGCGAGCAAAGGCAAAATTGCACGGAGGAGAGAAGAAAAAAAAACTTTATCTCCAGCGCACGAGATTGCGTATCAGAAATTCTAAAGATATGCTCTTTTTAAACTTTGCGATCTTGCTGTTGAATTCAATTTTATGGTTTAAGTGCGAAGAACATGATATTTAATAAATAAAGGTAAGACACAAAACGTTAAAAAATCGCCCATTTGAGTGGTAAGTAAAATCTTTAGTTTTAAACTGAATATAGAGGCACACCTTGTGCATACATACGAAATCGCCACTTGTGGCTATTTAAATTAAGCAGTGACTGACAAATTCAAACACTGACAACGCAGTCAAAGATTAAACATTCAACAGAATAAGCTGCTTCAGTTATTTTACCAGCACATAATTCAAAGCATCGGCTAGCGAGAATGATAAAATGCTCACTAAAATACACTATACTATACAAAGCATCACTAAACTACTTCACTAAATACCTCACTAAAATAAACAAAGGTAATTTGCATTCTGGCGAGGAATACGGAAAGGAGAAGTTATAGTAAAGATCAAATTCATAATAACTGGGTAATTAACATAAGGTACCTTATGGATTTAAATATAATAATTAAGTCAAAGACCATGAGCGGCGACCACTAACAGTAGTTGAAGCAATCTTAAGTCTGAAGCAGAGTTTTCATCTCATAGATCAAATTCGGAGGGCATGCCAATTCTATCCTAAGATACGTAAAAGAATAACTTAAAAAGATGCAAAGTAATAACTTGCGCGTAACTTGGGAAAAGTAATAACTTGCGAGGCGGTAGCGAAATTTTCCCAGCGTAGGATTTATACCCCTTTTAATTGAACTATACATTTATAAACCAATCAGATTCTGGAAAGGTAGTCAACCCTGTTATTTTGAATCAAAATTACTATTTAGTTATGAGATTATTTTTTTTTAAATTTTACTCTACATATACAGGTTTACGTTATTAAGTATACGTTTTTTTTAAAAAAAGGTCTTTCAGCATCAAAACTGTTCGTCGGTTTTGGCAGGCAAAACAATCGACTTTATATTGGGGTATTTCATTTAAGTTTTACTAACCGTTACGATTATAATTAAGAGTCTTCATTTGTGCCTCGTTTTATCACGTACTCACTCAGTTCAGAAGTTTATGGAGATTTTAGGGCAAGACACTTAATTTAAGTTAAAAGGAAAAATCGTAACCGGTATGATTTGTAATACAGACTTTCGCTTTTGTTACTACCACTGTTACCAGTTAACTTGCTCTACGTTCCAGTTAGTAGCTGCAAATCAAAGAGACTTAAATTTTGCGTTTGTATTATTTCACGTTAACTCTCAAATGGTGAGAAATACACAAAAATTAACACAAAAGTTAAGATTTTACATTTTGAGTGTCTGCTACTTTCGCAGTCGTTAAGCTAACAGCATAACTTGCCACTAAAGCTAACGTTTGAAAGTAAGTGGCCCAGGCAGAAGCCACATCTCAATTATTAAAGTGGCGTCCGAACTAAAAATTGGTGGCCGATAATTTATCACCATCTAGATTTGGTGGCTGGGTCCCATCTTTCCCAGGTGGTGCTCTTTAAATGCGGGGGGAGGGAATAAGGAAATTTTGCCTTTCATACCGTGTGCCTTCGTGGTGTAATTGGAAGGACGTCCCTCTGGCAAGAGGAATGTCCGGAGTTGGAATCATGGCGAAGTATGCCTGAGGTTTTGTGCTTCTAGCACTGAAATAAACATAGTGACTGTGGTATAACTTGGGAAACGAGTTTTTCGTGTATTCCAAAAGATCAGCAAAAGAAGGTGATTCAATCATCTAGTCTGGAATTTTGGAACAGGATAAGATAGAGCATTTTGCGAAAATTCTAATGGAAAGTACGGTAAAAATGATTTATTATAATAGTAATTGAAAAACAATGAAAAAAATCGCAGATTCGAAGATTCTTTCGACACACGTGTAGAAATCTGATATTCACAAAATCTTTATAAAAAAAAAAAAAAAAACTCACAGTAAATTTTTCAAAAGGTGACAAATTCTTTAAAAACATCGCGAAAATAATCGACAAGCGTCGTACTGCGATAAAGTAATATTCCTAACGATCGATAAAACTCTAATAGCAATCACAGCAAAATCGAAGAAATGAGGACAAAACCGAAAAGGCAGGACACAAAAAATAGGTAGGTTAATAGCTTCTTTACCAACTAGCTACCCTGTTTCTGACTGTGAGCTGTCAACTAAGCTGTTGTCAGCAAAGGCAGGGTTACCGAATGTAGCAAAAATAATAATCATTGGTAATTTTCTTGTACCGTTCAGTGTTACTTATTACCAGCTAACCGATTAGTGTTAGACTAATTTACTGATTAGTAAAAAAAAACTACTTTTGCATAGAAACATGGAAGACAGCACAGTTAAATGCAAACGTTGTAATTAGACAAGAAGGCAAAAAAAAAAAAAACTCACGAAAAAACACAGAGAATACTCAATAAAATTTAAGGTAAAATTACCTTAAGTGTTTTTTCCGTGACTAATTTACACTTCGTCGTGCTTTGCTCGAATGCTCACAGACGCCATTTGTAACCTTCAAACGCAACTTCCAAATAAATAAAATGTGCGACCAACTGCAGAGTTCTTAAGAAGCGGAAAGAGGAAATCACGTACAATCCCATTAAATTACAAACATTAGTGATTTTAAAAAGTGTTATGTGTAAAAAGATAAAAGAATTAACCGCAGATTCGTATTTCTAGTAAAACAAATCTGAGAATCAAAAAAGTTATTTTTAACTCTTTCGCTTAGCTTTGAAAATCGAGGATATGAGGTAATTTACCGTAAATAGATTTAAAATATTTCTAATCCTTGAAATTATAAATGCAGAGCAGTTTAATGTAAACAAAAATCGTACAACAATAAATGCTCTGAAGCTTTCCTGATTAAAAAACAACAAATTCAACATTATGCAGTTAGCAGATTGCACTCAGCAGTAAGCACATTCAGCAGTATGCAGTATTCAGCAATATGCAGTCAATCAAGGATCGATTTGTAACGAACTTTTGAATCGAGTTTAATGACTCAGTCCGATTTTACGAATTCTCCGCTTATCGAAGCTGTCCAAGCAACTGCGACTTGTCTTAGGCAGAGTATCTCATCATCGAAATTAGCTGCACTGCAGTGAACAATGTCAACAATACTAGAATCGCTATACTGAAGCTAAAGTACCTTTACTCCAAGAACATCTAGTGTAATAGCAACTGCTGGTAATATGACGATTTTGCCAGAAAAAAAGTCTCATTTCCTTAGAGACAGATCTTGCGTAAGATGCCGCTGTATTTTTGAAAGTTTGCACTGAAGGAGAAGAAAAATGTCTGGCACATAAGATAAACTCACGCCTTTTACTTACAAACTTGACGGGATGAAATTTCTCGAATAGAAAGAATAATAAAAAGTCTAAAATCCATACTTCACATCTAACTAGACAAATGTGCTTTTAATAAAATTAAGAGTAAGTGAAAATTATTTTAATATGTGCAGTAAAATTGCTATAAAATTATCCTTCACAGTTACAGAAAATTTTGGCTTGCTGCAGAGGTCGTTGCATAAACACTGGTGTAGTTTACGAACCATGAAACATTACCGTTTATTTTTCCTACAGACGTTTCCCTCAGAAATAACTCGAATACGAGATTTCTAGCCGAAATTTTACGCGGTGGGCCCACTACGCAGCCGAGCGAAATCGCTAAACACTGGTTGTTCGGTCCGCGGTTCCAATCCCAGCGAATGGGTTGGTTACATAAGCGTTTTCGTGGTTTTCCAATGTGTAACGTGTATACGAGCCAGTTTCTCTATGAAAGTCATCCACGAAAGTATTCCTCCCCTTAGGCAGATAACCCTCGAGTGCTTTGTCATAATAAAAAAGGTCAAACTGTTATGTAGTAGCAAAACAATTTCGTCTATAATTGTTTCCTATAAGGCAATCAATCAGAAGGAGAAATTGCTCATGAGAATAATTACGTAAAATTCCAAGAACCAAAGAGTTCTCGAAAAATTTCGTTTGACAAGGTGTGGAGGGAATAGTTGTTGGGTCTGATAACGGTTTTAGAGATATGCATGTTCAATACCAATATTGCTTACGTTGTAAGAAAAAGCCACTTTCAGAGAGACAGAAACGGGAGGAAAACATTATGACATATTCGCAGTATAACATCATGCTGCACCTTTAAAACGCACATGATTTTCAGAAAAAGCATTTTAAGCACATAATATACCACCTTATATTCGGGATTTTACATCATTACCTGAAAGCTTTTATTAGTTTAAAACTTTTGTCGGAAAGTTAGTTTATACAATGGATTTTCTTGTTAATTATTAACTAGCTCATGAATGCTAGGATTGTTATTAAAATATAAATACAAAATTATAAATTACAATAAATAATCAATTCTAAAGATGTAAGTAAAACATTTAGTCACTTTACGGTCGAATTACTGAATCACTCGAGTCAAATTATTCGAGTCTTACTGCAAGCAGTGTATTTGGACACGGTTTCAGGTTTGGGATATATCCGTGAATAAGAAAGAACATATTATCTGTGAAAAGGAGAAAAGAATAGTTTCGAACCTCAGCCACGGTTAAAATCATTACAACCATAACAGTCGCCATGAATGATACGGTGATGAGCGATGCCAACTGCCATATCGCTGGGCGCACGTTCGAGTCCTGGAGAAGACATAAATGTTTGTAAATGTGTAATGGCTTGGTGGCACGAGGCGTTACATATACCGTAGAACTAAAAATTCCCTCAAGAAATGAGTGGTAGAAGAAAGGGCTGTAAGAATCTTTGGATCTGTCCTCGAGTGTGTTTGTTCTCGATTAAAATTTAGACGGAGCTGGGAAAATTCGGACAGTCACACGAGGCTTTAGCCGGCAACAGGCGCACAACTTTGCCTCTTGACCATGATGTACGCGGGGACCTGATCTGAAGTCAGATGATTAATCATAATACAATAATACGTAATGAATGCCAGCAATTAGTTAATACATTAGCGTATATGTATACGCTTCATTTACAACAAAAATAGGTGGTGAAAAATCAGTTTATTGCTGTGGATGCTAGAAATAAGAAAAAAAAAAATGCGGCGGTCAGCGAAGCACGCGTAACAAGTACTTTTTGACAAAAGTGTTGTTATATATAATTCAAAAAAAGTTTTGTTGTTGTTACAGACACTTTAATGCTTTATTTTATCTCAACAGGAATTTTTATTGTCTCATTATTACGTTCTCGTCCGAAATATTTGTTGCCTTCCGAAATGAATCGGATGGTTCGTCTCCAAAGACGCTCAATGCATAATTATTTTTGGAAATTTATTTTACATCCCGGTGCAAATTTTTTATTTGAGGGTAGAGAATTTGGGTAAAATCGCAAACCTTAACGGTTACAGTCTAGTGACCAAGACATGGAAACTTCGGCTGTCTGCACATCGTAAGATTCTGTAGGAAAAAGTTCGTATATGCGTGGGTATATAACGAAAATCTTTTCATGGTTGGCAAAATGTCTCAGCTCTTTAATTAAAATTTAAAGACAAACTATACTTGCAAATTATAAGTTAAAAAATAGTATGCAATTATAATAACTTATAATAGAATACTGAACGATGGGGATTATTTCATGCTGATGTGGAATATTTTATGCTTAAATTACCCTCCATGCTCGTCCTTTTCTCTTCGCTGGCGACAGGACAGCTATTTCACTGGCAGAATACTTGACAGCTTATTTAAGTCATTTTGACGGCTTCAACTACCTCACAATAAACAGAAACCATGTCTCCTGGGGCTGTCAGCGTTAAAGACATGAGAATTTGGCACAGAGTAAGTAAGTTTTCGAGAACTTGATTGGAACATACACATAGCATATTCTGTGCCAAATGATCTTTACTGTTTGAAATACAGTAGCTGTGCATATATATATATATGTATTAATTGCAGTTTTACACTGTTACGTGAGCTTTGAGTTCATAATAGCATAATTAGCAGAGCATTTGTCATTATATATTATGGCATACAGAAAATATACAACATTAAAATAATTCAGTATTTCATACTTTGGCCTTAAACGCCAGTTTTTCTATGTATTGCTCAGACATGCAATTTCTCATACATTGCCGGTTACATACAGGGTGGTCATAAAAAACTTTCGCCGTTATATGACACTCTAGCGACCTATCCTCTCAACCAATAGAAATGAAATTTCCGATATTGTTATTTGAAGACATGCACTCGAAATCGTGAGAGCTGTATTGTTCTAAATCACGCAGTTACGGCTACAGTGAAAACGTTTCGAAATTTTTGAATGAAAAAACCAATTTTTTTTCCTGCGCAAATGGATGAACGCCTTAAGAAACGTAAATAGCGTTGGAACAATATTCTGCACTTTTTATAATGTATGTTCACAACTGATGTCAACGCTGTTTTAATTTATTTATGCACTGTGTTTACAGCTTATGCAAATATTTTTTGTTTTTATAAAACTTCATTATGCATATTAAAAAACTGCAAAATAATACACAAATTAAAAAACTCATTTCGAGTTAAAAAAGAAAACTTACAAAAAACATTGCTTCAATACTTAAAAAACAAAATAATTTGCATTTTTAACCAATATTTGAAAAAATAAAACTATACACAAATTTTGAAACTATGCAGGTGGGATTAAATTGCAAAAATCATAAAAAAGAAATATAAAATAGAGGCGTTAATTCGTAAAATCAGTAACACAAAGGTAACAAAAGTTTTGAAATGAAAAATTACATTCCCTTGCAAAACAGCCAATTCTAAATTGAGTTAAGTAATGAATGTAGACAAACTACGAGTCTTAAATTGATTAAACTCAATAAAAAGAATTAGAAAAGTCTGGACTGTTACATAAAATACGTAGTAGTATATTAATTTTATTTTGTATTATTTAGATCAATTTTTATTTATTTCATTTACATTTTCGTATGTTGGACTACTTCTGTCTTACATGCTTTGCACACGATCCACTCAAACTGTTATCATTAGATTTTTAAGCTTTATTGCTTGTTTATGATTTTTGCTATTATTTTTTATTGACCTGTATGTTTTTAAAATCTGCATATAGTTTTGTTTTTTCAAATATTGGATTAAGGAACTGCATGTGGTTTTGTCATCAAGTACTGGATTACTATTTTTGCATATTTTGTTTTTGGACTCAATATACTCAAAATATATTTTTAAATTTGTCTATTATTTCGAAATATTTTTCAATTTATGTTCTTATGCTGTAATTTTGCACTGCCTACTTCGGTTTGTAAAGGGATGGAACTGATCAGACTCAGATTACTTTTGTTGTTGTTCTAAGATTGTTTTTAAATTTCAAACTTTTATTTGTGTCTTTCTCGTTTAAGACACTGTCTGTTTCATTTTTTTACTTCTTTCGCTGTACCAACCCCCCTGATTACAATACAGCGAAACATGTAAATTTCATATTTCATTTTTGGTTTTGGCATATTTTGCTCTCTTTTTCTTGCAGTTTGTCATTGTACTTTTAGTTGTTTGGTTTTTGCATGTGATTTATTCCGAATTGAATATGTCATAAATTTTTAAATTTTGTAAAAAAATTATTTCATTTTATTTTGCATTATTATCACCACTTCTTGCTGCTAACAGCACGGAAATCGATTAGGTTTTGAACTGCTTCTTATTTTGTATTTTTCATTAACGTAATATAAAGTGTTGCGTGTGTATTGATTAAATAAATTAGTTTAAAAATAAGTTCTACTCGAGTTGTAATTGAAATGAATGAATTTGAAAGGTAAGAAATTAAAAAAAGTTGAAAATTACCAGATAAAATATAGGAAATTAAAAAGGGAAGATCAATTTACCATAAAAAGCAAAATTTAAGGATAACTAGTTTCGTTGTCTATTATAGTAATTCATTTTCAGATCTCACTCACTCCAGAAAATTCGTGTTCCAATGACTAATTTCTTTTGCAGCAACAACAAACTAAGTTTTCTCAACTAATTAGCATTACTAACCCCTTCCCCACCAAAAAAGGTTTAGTTTAGTTTATTGTTAGTCTATTAATCGATAACAACACGTGACTATTCTTAAGCCTTCTTTATTTTTCCTTCAT
This sequence comes from Stegodyphus mimosarum, assembly GCA_000611955.2. NCBI lineage: Eukaryota > Metazoa > Arthropoda > Arachnida > Araneae > Eresidae > Stegodyphus > Stegodyphus mimosarum. The sequence goes on along the minus strand of KK112558.1, from coordinate 251,920 downwards.
ATTCCCTCATCTGCCTTAATATAGAAAATTAACTACAGAAGATAAGGAATATTAACAGATAAAGAATAAGATGCTTAACGGAAAGAAAATATTTATATGCTTTTAACGATCTTCTCATGGGTTTCCACAGGAAATTTTCCAGACGGGAAGGGTAAAAGCCTGGAGGCAAATAATTATATTAAGAAATCTTTGTTTAATTATTTAATTTGTGGAGGTTCACAAGTAGATTATAGACTATAGTACTGCATCTGTACAGAAACATATGTACTATACGTACATCAATAAGACATTTTTTATATGACTCCGGTAGGACATGTATCCCCCTGTACAGGCAGCGATGTACTTTTATCATATTCAACAGTTTTACTGGCATAAAAATTAGCATAACGTGAAGCAGAAAGAATTCCATAGTTATCGCCATCTTTTTAATTAGGAAAAAGAAAGTTATAGGTATCTAACACACCAGTAACAGATAAGTGCAAAAATAACAACATGGTTGGTTTCCTTTTTCCCTCTACTCCAATTATTAATTATTATTTTGAAATTTGTTCAGGCAAATGCATTAATTTGACTGCCAGCCACCCCTTTCGGACACAACTTTAATAATCAGCTGCATTATCGCTGTCGATTATACCTGACCAGATATTTTTTGATTTGGATTTATTCCTAGGAGATCCCGAAAAAAAAGGCATTTGCAGTAGCAATTGCAGTAAGAGCTGAAGGAGAGCACGCCATTAAAATCTAGCAGTGTGTTTCATCATTAAAATTAATTAAACATTAGTTTCGTTTACGGTATACTTAATTAACTCAATTTCGCGAGAAACTTAAAAAAACAAGGAGCCTCTCTTCTTGGCATGAGCTGTTGGGAACTGTCCAAGCAGTCTGGTTCTCGCCTCTTGCCCGGACACAATTACTCAGCGAGTTTCCGAAAAATAATGTTTGAGACAAGTTTGCCGGATACGGAGGTTATTTTTCATTGTGGAGGCACAGCGGAAGAAGAAAAATTCAACTCGAAACGTGTATTAAGACATCGTTACACAAGAGAAAAATAGTTTCACGCCTAGTAAACAGCCATTTTGCTGCTTTTTTAGAGGAAGGGGTTGCCGTGATGCTGTTGTAACAGCAAAGTTCCAGATCATTGACAAGAAACATATGTATGAGGGTTATGCTTTTAAGGATAACTTTTCAGTTTTTAAAAGTAGAAACAATTGTATTATTCCGCACGGCGAGACAATGAGAATTGCTTGCACCCCGGCGTACACAACGACGGCGCCCCAGCTGATACGTCTCTTTCAGCCACTGCGCAACAGCGCATAGCGCATAATACTGGAATATTTACAACAGCTTTTCGTTAAATATTGTATAATATGTTTTAGTAACAACCAGCGAATCCTCTCTAAGATGACCTCCAACGGATTAGGACGTTTCTATTCTGTAGAAGTGGGTATTTTAGAAAGATAATTTTACATCTGATGCTTATTTATTTACTCAGAAATACTGGTCATGTCCAAGAGGGGTTTTTCTAGGGTGATAGTTACAGAGAGAATTCACTGCATATATGATCGCTGACATATACAAGTTAAGTTTCTCACCTCCCTAAGACAGCCATCCAGGGTTGCAGAAGATTTTGGCCGTCTCTGCATGATTAATTGAGTTATGACAAAGTATGCGTGAACTATCGCCTTAAGTGAAAAAATGCTTTTATGGAGGGCTTTACAAGTGCAACCAGCTCGTGTTCAGATTGCACTTGAAAATACAATAGAATTCCCTTGCCATTAGCCAATTAATCAGGATTTGAACCCAAGTCGAATTACAAGGATTCAGCGGTGTGGAAGTGGCCACCTTTTAGAGTGGTGATGTTCTAATGGTGATGCTCAAAGCCGTTATTTAATCATCATCTTGGAAATAAAAGTCATTTTCCAGATGTGGCTCTTTTTAAAAAGTGGTCCTCATGAAAGGCTTTACTGTAATTTTCGTTGGAGAATATGCTAGTCAAATTATTTTTATGCATAACGAATAGCCTTAATCTTTCCTATTAGCGTCTATATTAGCGTTGTTCTTTCAAATCAGATGAAAGAATCGGATTTTGTTTTTAATAAGTCAAAGAACATTAGTGATTTCTCATCCACTAATAAAGCAACATATTTTACTGAGTCTACTAACGTATAATAAATAACAGTACCATAAAATAATAATATAAGATTTTAAAATTAGAAAAATTAAATATTTGTTATCTTTCTAAAAACTACTGTATATACTTTGAAAGAATATAATGCAAGTTTTTATTCCTTTTAAGGTTAAAAAATATTTTGTTAATACAACTAAATAAATGAACTAACAATAGCTATTTCCATGTAAAATTATAATGTTGTTTGAACAGATGAGATATGTATTAGCTTTTCTTGAAATACACATGCGACAATTCTGTAAAATTAAGGTCAAACCAAAGGTAAATTTTGCCTAGTTCAATTTATTAAGCTGTTCTTACATTTATTAATACTGGACAGAATTTCTTAAAATTTTTTGTTACCAGGAAGTCTCGAAATATTTTCCAGATTACATTGAAGCCCGACTTAAGAATAATATCTCAGCAGATGTCGATATTGACATACTGTTTTTGCCTGATGAATAAGTCGTAGAAACGATAATCTAAAAATGACTGATAAGTTTCTTTTGAGTGAAGAAGAGGTCTCTAGAAAGTTCCGTTACAGGAAAACACGAAGGTAAAATTTTTCTTACCATAACAAATATATTGTTGTTGTGGTCTTGTGCATGTATTTCATGGAAGAATAGTTGACAGAGCGTCAAGGAGTTTGGGATTCTACTTCCACCCCAATTTTGAGGAAAAGCACCCCGGAAAGGTCGCCTGATCTTCCATTTCTCTCCCCTATCACCAACCCACACGAGAGGACTTTAGGCTCGCTATATACTATGAATCCATGTCGCAAAGATATTATACGTTTACAAACATGCATGCCTTCTCCGGAATTCGAACCCAAGCCCTTCGGAACCGCAGTAGGCTTCCCTAACCACTATATCGTCTGGGCTACCCATGGCAAATATGTGATTTAGGTTAGTCACTTTAGTAAACAAAGAGCTAAGGTAAAAAATCACACATTTAAAACACTTTTATTGGCAATACTTACTAAAAATAAGAATGCTGTTACAAGAAATAAGAAATTTACATTTAAAAGTTGGCAACAGATTACAATGCGCGTCAAGATCCATTCAAATGGATTTTTGCTTTAGACCACATGAATCTACAAATAGAATTAAATAAATTTCTTTGTTATTTATTTGTCGGAAGTATCAAGTTGGCGCATATCACATTCCACTCTCTATATTCGAAACAACTGTATTCGACTCCTAAGGAAGGACATTCGACTTCTCTCTAATGCAAAATGGCACCAACCTCGACAGATTTCAAGCTAGTAAAAGGTGGCCCTTTTTCATTCATTTGCCCTTCTCGAGAGTGAAAAATGTCGCCCGATATTCGGATGAAACCACACACACTAAAAATAGTTCCAATAGTTTTGTTTACTCTTTTAAATAGTGATTTTTATACTTAGTTTAGGTAGGATGAAATTAGTGTTTTGTAAACTGTGAAAGTTTGGAATTTTCTAGGTTCGTTTACAAGCTGAAGTATAGTTTCAGATTTCTGGCTAACATTGTCTTTTGAAGACATACTTTACTTTTTAACGTGTAATTATGTGATCTCGCATTTTCTGACACACGTTTGCTTTAGATTTTCTATCTATGTACTTACGAAAAAACTTATTTATTAAAATGATTATTATTATTAAAATTATTAAAATGATTTTGAATTAAAGTAGACTATTTCTTTTCAAATCTAATAAAATCAATTAAAAAATTACATCCATAAAAGCGTGTAGTATAACAGATCGTGTATTTGACGCATGTTACTTTACTACGAATGGGACTTTACTCTCACTGTTTTAGATAATTATTGTTTAACTTATAGGGAGAAATTCCTCGGTCTTTTTCCTCTTAAATCTACCCCTATTTAATATGTAATTGTGCTTATTGCTGTGCCGGATAATTGTGCTCGGTCGGATTAATTGTGTCGGATAATCATGCCAGATAACTGTATGGAAAATTGAGCTTATGCAGGATAAGATCACTGGACGCTATCCATTCGAACAGAGTTGAATCCGGGCTGGATCCGTAGGCAATTTAAGGGCTTTACTCCAACGTGTAAAGTAAATAAGATGTAAGTTTCCATACAAAATCGAACGGTAAAGTCGTTGAATACTAGTAGTTCGGTCCGGTGTTCGACTCCCGGTAAACGGGCTCGCTGGATGGGCGTTTTCGTCGTTTCCCTATGAGTAACGTGTATAGGAGCAAATATCCCGCAGAAAGTACTCCACGAAGACATCCCTAACCTTACGCAGATAGTTGTGGTGTGCTTTGTCATAATTAAATAAATCAAACTAAACTAAAGCCACAGAAAATCATTTGAGAAAGAATTTCTCACTTTCGGCAGATAAATAATTCAGTATAATCACTCCATATTGCGAATTAACTTTACAGTAACCTCAGTATTTTCTAGAGGAAATCACTTTTTGAAAGGATTAATGAAAAATCAGATGTGCTGTCGCTGGGATTCGAACAATGATCTTCCATTTGCAAGACAGAGGTGTTTACCGCTTACGCCATGAAACCACACATGGAGAAACGCGGTAATCTCTTACAAACTATTAAAAATAATCAATAATTCCCTTAATTATCAATAAACAATCTTGCAAGTCAAAAGCTTCATGGAAGAGCCAAGATTGCCTTACTACAGATAACACATTTCAAGGTTCATTTTAAAATTATCGTATCAATATCGATCAGTTTACAGTCAATTAGCAAAACCTTAAAGATTCATAACGATATCCTATATCTTTTTAGTAGAAAAGTCCATGGTCTCTAAAGAATTTTCCTGAATTTAATGCTTACGAAAAAAAAGTCGACTGAATAAAATATTCAAAATCTTTACATTTATTAAGCTTTAGAATTTGAATAAGCGAGCTTAAAGCCATTTGGGGATATAGGAGGTTATTAAAAGTAAATAATTTGAACTGCTAATTATGATGACGCATTAAAATTAAGAAAAATAACTGTTAGCCTTTGATTGAAACAGCGGATACCTTCTAAACAGAAGAATATTTCGGGGTTTATAATTAAATCAAGGACTTGGAGTGAACACACAGATAAGATCCTTAAGATAAAATTCGAATTTTAATTTGTAATAGAATCTAAAATCTCTTTCTTAATTTGATTTCATTTCTCTCTTTTTTTTTTTAAAGAACAGCCCTCATCGACTTCTCTTTCAGTTTGGTTATATTTAGTGGCTTTCGTTGAATTCCCCGGACCTTACTTCAGTAGTCTATTTTTATGAAAGGTATTTTTGAAAATTTAATTACCGTCACAACGCACCTGATATTAATAGCCTTAAAATGCAATTTGTCAAGAGACAGCAAATATTGCGCAGGGTATTCTACCATGTCTCGTGTCAAATGTACTTTCGAAAGTAACAGTGTCTTGATTGTCATGAAGATAAGACATCGCATTAAAGAAGTGAAACCTGTTTTGTAAATTTAAGGTACTGAATTCTCTTTTTTTTTCAATTGTTCTCATTATCATGCACAATAAATATATTATCCTGTCTTGAAAACAGTAAATGCTAAATGTCGCGCTGTGTAGAAAAACTCAGGCAAACTTTAAGAAAAGCAGAAAGCAACAACACCTCAGTTATATTCAAAGATTTGACGAATTAAAATAAAAATGGTTCAAGCAGAAATTGATCACTGAACAAAAATACTCTAGTTATTAGAAAAGCTTAAAGTTTACGAGCGTCTGCTATGAGGTATTAAAAGTGTATTCCAACACTAACATAACAAATATCTCTGCAAGAATATTCTGCTTCTGAATAGGGAAGGTCAACTTTTGTCTCGCAAAAGAAATCACGATTTTTCAAACTTACCATCAACTAGAAGTCCAGCTGCTATCATAAAACTTAAAAGTTATTGCACTGTTTGAGTCTCTTTTTGAATATTGGCAAACAAAAAGATAAAAATGCCCGAATTTCGGAAAACGTCAGGAGAAAGGGGTATTTTTTTGTGTTACGTGCCGCCCAGACGGTATAGTGGTTAGGGGAGACTACTGCGGATCCCGGAGAGGGGTATGGATGTTTGTAAACGTATAGTGTCTTTACGCCATGGGGGCACTCTAAATATATGGCGGTCAGAGAATTGCGGAAACTCGGCTTCGTGCAATTCTCGGCAACAACGGCTATCGAGGAAAAGCATTTTCTCCTTGTTCCCTTTAGACAATTTTTAACAAATTTCTGTACTCTTGATGAAATTTTACCACAGTTTCTTCCATTGTTGGCAAATTCCATAAGCTCATTTGTTAAAAATAAGTTTAAAGAAAAACATATTACGATTTTTGTTTATGATAAAGGTTGCAACTTCGAATACAACAGAAAAGAACGCATGCGAAATTGGCGGGTCTTGCTTGATTGAAGGGTTGTTATGAGAATGGTTGCCGGAGTTTGGCACACTTTAAAAATTTGGCGACTTCTACTAAGATGGTTGCGTTAATACGCAAGCACCTGCTTGCACTTATGCTGTTTTCAACATGTAAGGAATTATTCCGTCCAACCACTGAGATAGCAAGTGATAAGCAGTGTCTCGTCAGCAACTAGAATATCAGTAGTTTGAATCCCGGAAAGGCATAGCTGATTTTTCATGTTTCCTGTTTAGAAATGTCAGTTAGTCTCTACAGTGGCGTCCGATCTAAAATCTGGTGGATGATTGATTAGGATATGGATTTTTCGATTGAGTCTCGAGCCTTTTCCCAGTTGCCCTTAAATGGGGGGGGGATGTAAGAATTATCACATCCGCTGACCATGCTTTCAAGGTGAAAGCAAAATCACTTAGTAACTGAAAGATCTGGACATAACACTGTTGATTTTTCATATAACCTACACTAACATTTTCTTCAAACAGACATTTAACCTATGGACTTATTATTTAAGAACTAGTGAGGTTTGGACTGGATTGTATTATTTAGATTATTGTAAAGCACTGGAGGATTATCTACCTAAGGAGTGAGGGTGCCTTCGTAAAGGGGAATTGGCAGGTATTCACATTATACACTGAAAAACGAAACAGGAAAATTGCCTAGCAGTCGGGATTCCAATCGGATCGAAGTACCAATGTTCAGCGGTTTTAACTGCTCTGTCTCTGTTGGAACAGTAATTAATTAAGAAATACTTCAATATTTTCACAACATTACAGACATAATTGAAGAAAAATATAAAATTCTTTGTTTAAATACTTTTCTCTCGCTTTGTATTTTCAACAATTCCCCCTTTATTGGATTTACATTGCATTAAATTTTAATATTTTCTCCTACCTAACGATAATCCTAATAGATTATTCGTGAAGTGATTGCTTCTATACGTATCAAGACGGACAACTTATCAGTAATCTTCACAAAATTTCTTCTGAGTTATCAATTGTGCCGTAATTTTGATTTCGTAAGCTCTTATTAAACAGTAAATCGGATTCATGGCTTAATTAATCTTCAAGACTCGGATTAAATTATTGACTGTTAAACGTGCTTGTCATCAAAAATTTAAAATAAAATTATTCAAGCAGCAGAAAAGAAAATTATTACAGAATCCATTTAGTGTAAAGTATAATATTAGGAAACTAACAAGAAAGGACAAGAATACGAACATCGCTGGAATGCGCAATCATTATAAGCTATTATTATACACATAAAACTGAGACTTGGAATTACATAGCAGATTTATGATTACTTTTATGCTAATTTTTCAAGATTATTGCTTGAGATGAGTTTTATGGTAATGTTTTTAAAATGAGTTTAAAGTGCAAGGTGTAAATAAATAATCTCAGCATTTATTGCAACTGCTGGCAGGATCTCATATATCAAAGCAGTTAAGCATTAGGTTCCAATTTTCTATATATACAGTATCTGGAATAGAAGTTCTCGCTGTCACGATGCCTGAGCTGCAAAAGTATTTTGAAATTTTATTTTTTTAAAAGTAATCAATTAATCACAGCTCTTATTTATACAAATAATGTTATCTGTTTCTCAGGATAGTTACGCATCATAAAATATTTCAAGATATTCACTCAATGAAAAGTGATCATGTTGGTGTGACTAATCTCGTTTGTCTGATATCAGAGCGAGGCCACGAAATTCAGCGTGACAAGGAGGCAAGATCGTGGCTGTCGTTGGAAAGAGCCTTGGGCACAACACAGTTTACAGTACAACTTTGCTCAGTTCCTTTCGCCTCCACTTTTGAAAAAGAGCACCGCGGGGACGGGTCCTAGGGTTTTCCACCTCC
>KK112558.1:219288-243518 GCA_000611955.2 Stegodyphus mimosarum | reverse complement strand
TTCCCTGCCATCAATATCTCGAGAGGACCATATGCTCGTCACATATTTAGAGTATCTCCATGCCGCAGAGACATTATACATTTACAATCATCCGTGTCTTCTCTGAGATTCGAACCTGGGGCTTTCAGTAGGGTAGTTATAATGACTACCTTCTATACCAGTTTAGTTTATTTTATTATATTAGTTTATTTAGTTTATTTTTTGGTAAAGTATAAAATTCATTCAATGATGATAATTTTTCTTTAATCTTTTTAGAGGGTTGAAAAGAACGATTTATCTGAGTTCTGCCACAGAAACTTCAATTTCACAAATAACAAATGCGTGCTATTTCATTCAATCCATTTAAATAAAAATGCTCGAAATATAAATTTCGTTTAATTTAATTTAAATGAATTGGAAGATACATTATAATCGAAAATAAATGTGAACAAAAAAGACGTATTTCTATTCTTTGTGGTCTGACTACAGGTTAATTAAAAAAAAGAGCACTTATTTTAAAAACATTTACTCAATGAGTCCTTAATGAGAGAATGCCTACGATTTCGCAATTTAGTGTTTTATGGAAGGAATTGGTTAGAGCAATGATGCCCAATAAAAGTATCAATTTATGGTCTTAGACTGAACATTTTCAGAGATGCTCATTTTTAAGGACCTGGTCATCCACCGCGAATTCAGTTTAGTCTACAGTTGGATATAATAATAGAAAAAATATTAAGTAAAGATTACATATAAGCCACAAATTGCCTTTTCAGATTGTATATTAGTCATCCGCATCATCGAAAAATGTTCAAAGAAAATTCTCTAAATAGGTTATTTAGCTAAATTCAGTAATCCTTTGACGACGACCACCTACCTAAGGCGAATATGTTGTGTGAAACTCCCTGTATGGCCGTGCACAGTCAAAATTTCCTATTAAACTTCCGATGCCGCGTTCTTGGGGCTCTAGGGACTTCTTATTTTGTACAGTTGGACGAGTTTCCATTGAGTGAATATCTCCGGACGATTCCCCAAAAAGTTTTTGTAAGCCACCCGTGTGTTTGTGTGTTCTACTGTCACCTATCTAAAGCGACCATTTCTGTAACTGAGCGGTTTTTGGAACATCACTATTGAAAACCATCTATTTAAAATGACCATTTCCGCGGGTAACGAAATCACATCGAACTGTCCCTCCCAAGCCCCGCTATGCTGCCTCAAGGTGCCGGGGGGTGTCACTGGGCAGATCGGGCGAAGTACGTCGGAAGCATAACTTCTGGTAGGGCCACCTTAGGCGTGAAGGCCGCTCCAACATGCCCAGCTAAAGCATAGCAGGTGAAGACCCTTCAGAGGATTACCGTCTTGATGATCGGGTGTCACAATCCCGGGCCCCCAGTGACCTTTCCTCTTCTTTTTTTCCTCTCCTCTTGTATATCTCTTTTTTGTCTATCTCTCTCCCTTTGTGGTTTCCTCTACTGGAGGATGGGGCTCACTGTAAGGTGCAGCTCCTACTCTGGTTTCTGTTTCACCATGGTGAGAAAACCGCCTATGCGTTTGCATGGTGCGCCTATGCATTTGCATAGTGACCCGTGGGGTAGGAAACGAGGATCCTGGTAGTTGAGGGGCGAGGTACTGTCCTTAACACCCTGCTTTGGCCTCTGCTTAAACTTAAAACGGGAGGCACTTAGCTGTCCCCGCTAGTCTCAATCGGCTGGTCACTAAGTCCTATCGGTCAGTGGCTTGGGAATAAGCTTTCGGAAGTTTCCGCTTTCGGGAAAGCCGACTGTGGGTCCTCAGTTTGCGTATAGGCCCGGCTAGCCCTGATACAGGGATCTGTGTTCCCTTGTTGGGTTCCATGGTGGTGGAAAGGTCGAGCCCGAATCTTTCAGATAAAATTATTCAAGCAGCCGATATATGTATTCCAAAAACGGCGGTAAAACTGCCAAAATACCCAAGGCCTTGGTGGAATCCTGAATGCCAGGATGCCATCAGAAAACAAAGGAAAGGTTGGAGCATTTTTCGGCGATATCCTACAGAATCAAATCTCATAATGTTCAAAAGGGCTAAAGCAAAAGCTAGGCAGCTGCGGAGGAAGAGTCAGAAGAATTCCTGGATCTCGTATGTATCCTTAATTAACTTCTCTACTTCGAGTAGGAAGGTATGGGAGAGAGTCCAGAAAGCGTCCGTCATCTACAAAGAGCACACACTTTCCTTTTTTAAGATAAGTGGTGAAGCAGTTACTACTAAGAAAGGAATTACCAACGCCATTGGACAGGCTTTTTCAGCCGTCTCAAACAGCTGTAACTATCCTCCTGAATTCCTTTCTGCAAAAATATGCATGGAAAAACAATCGATTGATTTTAAATCTCCCAATACTGAACCTTATAATCAGGATTTTACTGTGCTTGAATTGAAAAGAGCTCTGTCGCAGACAAAACGTTCATGTCCTGGTTCGGATGGTATTGCTTATCCTATGTTAAAACATCTCCCTTCTAAGTCACTGGCAGCCATCCTCTTTCTTTTTAATAGAGTATGAAAGGAAAAAGTCTTTCCAAATACCCGGAGAACAGCTTTTATCATCCCCATTGTGAAACCGGGAAAAGACCCTACCAATCCGTCAAGTTACCGCCACATTGCTCCAACTAGTTGCCTTTGCAAACTCTTTGAAAAGATGGTCAACACTCGTCTGGTCTATTATTTGGAGACAAATAATTGTATATCCCCTTATGAGAATGGTTTGAGAAAAGGAAGAACAACTGTCGATAATATCCTACCTGCTGTTAGAAACAGGTATCCGCAGAGCGTTCGTTAGAAGAAATCACTACGTTTCCATATTCTTTGATATAGAGAAAGCCTATGATACCACATGGAGGTACGGTATCCTTCGTGACCTATATAATAATGGTTTACGAGAAAATATACCGATATACATCAAACATTTCCTACAGGATCGGAAGTTTCATGTGAAGATAAGCCCTACACTTTCTGACGTGTTCCATCAAGAAGAGGGTGTTCCACAAGGCAGTGTATTAGGTGTGACATTATTTAGTATAAAAATTAATTCTATTTTAAAACAACTGCCTCCAACAGTCCATGGAATGCTCTACGTCGATGACCTGCAAATCAGTTATCAGGGGAAAGACCTGAAAGATATCGAGTGTAAACTGCAGACATCTGTCAATAGAATCGTTAAATGATCGCAGGAAAATGGTTTTAGGTTCTCTACCCAAAAGATTGCGTACGTGCATTTCTGTCGAAAGAAAATTCCTCACCCTGATCCCGAACGTTATCTGCAAGATGTGCTGATTCCTTCTGAAAAGGAAAGAAAATTTCTAGGAATGATATTTGACCATAAGTTTACCTTCCTTCCCCATATTACCTATCTAAAAAAGAAATGTTTAAAAACTATGAATATTCTGAAAGTACTGCCAAGTAATTCTTGGGAAGCTAATCGAAGATCAATGCTTCTTATATAGAGAGCTCTTATTCGTTCAAAACTTGATTATGGATTAGTCATTTATGGGTCGACAAGGCTTTCAGTATTAGCCAAACTTGACCCGATACATCACCAGGCACTTCGGATATGCACTGGTGCTTATATAACTTCTCCAGCGGAAAGCTTATATGTGGAAAGTAGCGAGACCTCCCTGCGGTTAAGACGTGAAAATCTTTGTTTTAAGCACTATTTCAAAGTCTTATCATAAACAGAAAATCCTACGCGGTCGAAGTTGCTTAATGATCCATATTCCTGTTTATATAAGGCACGACTATCATGTGTCCCATCTTTCGGCTTGCGGATGAGTGCTTTGATAGAGGAGTATGATTTGACTGATATAAATGTACAGCTGGAGGAATTTTTTGGAATTCCTCCTTGGGAGGATTGGAGAATCCAATCTTTGGACACTTTTCGGCATTGGGGTAAATCACAAACTAATGAAATCATCTACAAGCAGATTTTTTGTGAACATAGAAACAAATATAGGAAATATATCCCTTTACATACAGACGGATCAAAATCCCAGGATCATGTTGACGCCGCTTTCGCCACAGAGGAAACGATAGTGGGGATTCGATTACATCCAGCTTGTTCTGTGTTTACTTCTGAGCTTACTGCAATTCATCTGGCTTTGACTTATCTTTCAAAACAACACTACATGAAGTTTAAACCAGAATCCTGAAGTCGAATCATAATCTAAAACATCAGGGGTACCAGATTCTTTTTTCATGGATCCCTGCGCATGTTACCATTAGGGGGAACGAACTGGCGGATATTGCAGCTAAAACTGCGACCACAATGTACAATCCTCAGATTCCAATAGCAGACATCAGAGTTTGTCAAAAACAAAATTCTCAGTAAGTGGCAGAGGCAATGGGATGACAAAGTATATATAATAAGCTGAGAAATGTGAAACCCACCATTGAATACTGGCCGCGTACGGCTAATAGAAGGGAAGATGTTCTCTTGACTCGACTGAGAATTGGCCATTGTCGCCTGACCCATGAGTATCTCCTGAAAGGAGAAGAGAATCCCCCGCTGCACAAACTGCAACGCAGATCTGACAGTCCGTCACATCTTGGTAGAATGCCAGTTTTAATTATTTTCGCCAAAAACATTTTAATTGTTCAGAATTGGATTTAAGAAATTTAATTAGAAAAACACATCATCGTAATCTGTTTTTAAAAGATATTGGCTTTTATGGTATAATTTAATTTGTTTTTAAAAGATAGCAGCTTTTATTGTAGATTTTAATCGGTTTTTAGTCTCTTTTTACCTAAGCTAGAAGATTTTATAAATGACTAATTGCGTTGCTACCATTTGTCTAGCGCAGATAAACTTGACAGGTTTTCGGCCAAAATTATAATAATCCAATCCAATCCATCTCAACTGTGGATGGTGTCTTACAGATGTTGTATGCATTTCTTATGTATGTTTTTGGATGAATGAAACAAAGAAAATTAATAAGGTCTTTTTACCTTCTATGACTGATAACTCAAAAGCGTGTTCTTTTATTGGCCACCAGCGACTGAACAGAAAAGTCCCTGAATGCTGGTAGTTCGGTCCGGGGTTTTAATTGATTGCATGGGCGATTTTGTGGTTTTCCCCATGTGTAACTTGCATGCGAGTCAGTTTCCCATTGAACATTCTCCATGAAGGCATCCCTCCTCTTAGGCAGATAGTCCTGGTGTGCTTTGCGTAACCTAATAAACTAAACAGCTTTCCTTTATGGTAGATTTTAAAAACAGCAGCCATTTAATTAACGACAACTATCAGTAATTCACTGCTACTCGAAACCATGTTCGCAAAACCCAGGCGAAAATTTATAGAACAGTTTAATTTGAACAAACATTTAAAGCCATAATTACAGTTCTTAGCAGTTGGTTGTACTTCGAATTAAAAATATTTTGAACTGGTAAGATTCTGCATAAAGAGAGATAAATAGCTGAGTGGTTAGAGCGATGAAACATAGGCAGTTGAAACATAGGCAGTTCGAGTCTCAGAGCTGCAAACAACTGGCTGTATATGACACACAGATATAAACTTATCTCCTGTAGGAAGTCCGGCTATTTGTTTTCCTCTGAGGTAGATCACAACGTACTGATCATGATTACCTGGCTGCATAAAAAACGCGACTACGGCCTATAGAAAGTCCAGCACAACTTAGTTTTTCAGTAAGCAGAATACCGCGTGCTGATCATGATTACAATGGCGTAAGCTTAAATTTCGATACACGATATTTTGCTTAAGAATGCTGGAAAAAGCAAACCATATGCAAGCATTTACTTACGAACAAAACAAAATATTTTGAATAAAATTTATTTCTTCCTAAAGAAGACTTCTATAGCAGAACTAAAATTATATTTCTCATATCATTAAAATTCAGTATAATAATGGAAATTCTGCTGAAATTTAAATACACGAGGCCATTTTTCTTAGGCAGACTTTCATAAACTGATCGTGATCACGAAGGGATAAATCGCAACTTTTGCGTATGGAATTGCCTTAAGGATATCAAAATATGGAATTGTAAGCTATAACGTTTTTTAATGCTTATGTAGAATGCATAACACATTTTGAATAAATTTTGCCGCTTTTCTAAAGAGGAATACTGTTGAAAAATTACGAACTGCATTTCTTGTGAATTTAGAATTCTGCAGAATACAACATGAGAAACTTTAACGTAATTTAAATGCATGACATCCTTATTTTTTTGTAAACAGACTACCACATACTGATCGTAATTTGGAAAGATACACTGAAATCGTGATAAAGGAATTTTAAATTTGACATAGCAAACTCTAGATCATGACGGCATGTTACACTGCTTTATAAGCTGACCTGCAGTGCATAAAATCGTTCAAATACATTTTCCCTTTTTCTGAAAAGGAATACCGTTTCAAAACTACAAATAATAAGCAAGCGTTACTTCACAGTTCTGCATAATTACTTCATCGTACACAAAATTTAAACGCACGGGGCCATTTTTCTGTAAGCAGACTAGCATGTGCGTGATTACAAACATTTAGTCCAGAATCATAATATAATTTACCTTAAGAATGTCAGAACCTGAATTTGTCAGATATAGTACTTGTTTTGGAATAATACGCAAACTATTTCGACTAAATTTTAACCCTCGAAAAAAATTTCTAGAATTCTAGAATTCCATATCGGAGATTCTGATAAACCTACATATTATCACGTTGGAAACTGTGATCAAGTTTAAATACACGATGCCCTTTTTCTATACAGAGATTATAACATACTGATCTAATCATGATTAAAAATAGATAAACTGAAACCGAGACACACAGAATTTAAGGTTGTCATAATAGCAAACTATAAGACATGACGTCAAGCACCACTTGTTTATGAAAAAATACAAAAGTCATTTCGAATTAAATTTGAACTTCTTTAAAAAACTAGAACAGTCACAGAAATTACAAACAATATTCCTCAAACTTCAGAATTCTAAAGAATATTACATAGGAAACACTGGCAAAGCATAAAAGTTAAGCTCCTAATTTGCAAGTACCGTAAAGAAGGGCGACCAGGTAACGGTGACGAAATTGTTACAGCTTTACATTAGAAATTAACCACGAATATAGTAAATTACACACATTGAATGAAGATGCGAATCTTATACGACGTCAGGGGCCATTTTTCTGATTAATATATCTTCGGAACTCTCCTGTCATTTGATTGAAAAACGAGACATTTTAAAGATGTCCTTTAACAGTAAAAGCTCTTCCTTTAAGAAAAGGCTTAGAAAGCTAACTTCGATAGCTATATTACCTACTATTTTCACAAATCTTGGCTACCAGTATCTCCTTCAACATTATAATATGACAAAGATACAAACAAAGAAAGAAAAGTGTAATCAGCTAAGAAAAAATCTTTTCTCAGATTCTTTTAGCGTGTTTGAATCATGATTTTGTTGAAAGTATCTGTAACTAGATGAAAAAGATTCAGCAAGAATTTTAGGTTTCACTTACTGATAAACCACTATAATTAATTTATATTCTAATCAAGTCGTGCAACCCCAGACGCCTCAGAGATTATGTACCTAAAATCACCAACGATAGATAACTTAAAACTCCAAAGTTTGATAGTCAAATACTTCAGAATTCGAAGTTCGATAACCAACTACTGTAAATCCCAAAATTTCATTGAAATATTTTATGTTTAAGTGTTCTGCCGCAAGAACGTTCACAGTAATATATAGAAGATTTAGGTGCTAATGTTCTGTAACTAGATACCTTAGACTTAAATCCCAAAATTCCACTGTACAAGGGCGTTGGGGGCCTTTCCCCCCAGCGGAGAAGCGGTAACGTCTCTAAACACTGATAGTTCGACCTGGGTTCTATTCCAGGCAATCGAGCTGGTTGCATGGGCGTTTATCGACGTTCTTCCCAAGTGTAACGTGGATAGAAGCCAGTTTTCCATAGAAAGTGTTTGACGAAAGCATCCCTCGAGTGGTTTGCCATACCAAACCAAAATCCATTGTACACGTTTGCTGCTGTCCCTGACTACCGTACCGATAGGCCCGACTTCGAATTACGCAGAAGACATGGTTGTTTGTTAGTGCCTGCGCTGCAAGGACGAATTCAAAACACACGGCAAGCCGAAATTCCTCTCGAGTGATTGGGCGTCGGGGAAGAGGAATGGGAAATCCTCAGACCGCCACCCGGGATGTTCCCCATTAAAACTGGCGTTGAGCGTTTAGGTATCGCGGGAGACCCGGGTACTTTCGGAATGCAGAGGTACCGACTTTGCTTCAACCTGTACTCGTACACTGGTATCATTGGTACACTCTTAAGTATATTTATTGATAATTTTCTTTGCATTTCTTTACGCTTATATCTTTTATTTGTACCTTATGATCTGAGAGTTCCAATGTATTTGAAAAAACCCTTTTACTTTATACACTTCTTTTACTTTGCTGAACTTTTCGACATAAGTGTATATCCAAGACATCAATATTTTACGTCTCAAAGGTTATTAAATATTCTTTTGAGCCTTTAGCCGATTTAGGCTTGGCTACTAGTAAGGCCGTAAGGGGTGGACACTTTATTGTGGAAGCATCTAATAGGTTGACTACCGTTCTCTCTTATGAAGGGACGGACACTTACAGCTAAGCCTTCTCCGAGATTCGAACCCGAGTCCTTCAGTACCCCAGTAGGTTTCCCTAACCACTAACTTCCTAACAAGTCTGGGCGGCCTCAAAGCTAACGTAAAATACTGAATTTTGCATTACGGTTAAAAATTCTACATAATAAATTTTCTTTTAACTTAGGTTTCTAGGTTTCTACTGATGAACAAACAAAGCCCCAGTATTCTGAGAGTTACTTTTTATTCATGACTACGTTATTCATATAACTGTTTACTGTTTTGATTCGTATTGTGACTTCTAAATAAACTGTGTTTTCTTTAAGAGTTTTCAAATAAAATTAGCGTTTCAATTCAGCGCTTTGAAATAATTTCTACAAAGCATTTCGAAATGGATCCTGAAAAACGTTTTCAAATAAATATCTACCGATTAAACTTCAATAAGTGGATATTAAAAAACGATTGAAAAGATAGAATTAGGTGACAATAACAGTTCCGCTTTCTCAATGTTTTTGGTCCTAGAAGTTTATCATCATATAGAGATAAACTGGTTTTTTGAAGCTACGAAACATGAAATAACAATCATGATGTTATCGAGATTCGAACCACGGATCCTCCAAATGCTACCTGGACGTGCTACCAGTTACGCACACTTAGGGGAATCTGAATATAGATATTTTGAGTTTTTATGTATTTTTGCCTTGTCACGAAGTGCGATCTGAATTAATTAAATGAGAAATACTTAATAGTCTGCGAAAAACTTTTCTTTAAATGTTTGTTTATTTAATTTCTTTTATACATCGTTTTATATTTATCATAGTATTTGAATAGAACACTTGGCAACGATTAGATAATTCTTCAGATGATATACATAATTTTCGTGCATTCTGAGTTATAAAATGAATGAGATGTAACGCTATTAGTGCCAGAGTGTCGCTATGGTAAGTGAATTTTAAGTGAATTTTAAAGAGTGCATTTATTCTATTGTGGTTTAAGCGCTATCGACGAAGTAGATTTTATTCAATCCAATAAGTTTAAATGAAATGCAAAATACGTATAATTTAATATTTCGTACAAGGAAGTCATGTGGTGTATACATCAGATTTTTTATTATGCTTATAATTTAAATTCCTTACAAGGAAGTCATGTGGTATACACATCAGACTTTTTAATTATCGCTAATTAATCAATAGTTCCTGTCCAACGATCCTAAGCTACAGATGCAATAAAAATAATACAACGAGCTGTAGTGAATGTTGCATAATTCTTTTATAACGAAACTTAGTTATACTTCGAAAATATTTAGAAAATGTTTAAAAGCATTTTATTTTTTTAGTGTACAGAAGCATCTTATTGTTTAAGTACCGACTAAGAAATATGGATTAACTTATTTCTCTCCTTCATACCTTCTCAACTCTATTTATGCTACGTATAACATTCCATTTTTCAGTATATATTGGCAATACCGATATTTGCTCCAATAACAGTTGTTTCATCTTATTTTATTAGTGTTTTGTTGAAGAATTTGACGATAAGAGGCACAATGGTTATGCTGTAGCAATCACCGTATACACAATTTCTGTAGCAAAATTCGTATTTTTTCTCTACTTCTGCAAAGAGACCTGCTGATCTTTCTCAAAGAAACACGAAAGAAATCAAGAAAGCAGCTTAAAACGTATGATCAGGATATAGGAAAGAATGGACGAACAATAAACATAATAAATACTGAAGAATTTCCATATGAATGATTAGCTTGAGTCGATTCAGGCAGAATAATTCAATGAATTTCAATCAACTCAATGAGATTAAAAGCAAAAATATTAGTACGAGCTGTGTTTATTGCTTTTAAATCACTTAGTCTGTTAATCAATAACCGACAGATTATTTCGAAGTTTCGTTTTGTCGAACGACAACACACTGGAGAGTATAAGATAAAAATACAGGGTGCGTCATAAATTCGTGCAAAGTTCAAAAATTCGTAATAAAAGAAGGAATGCACGGAAAAATTTTCTGTTTGCGCCAATATGGTCAGAAAGACATTGGATTTTTTTCCATGTAAAAAAAATGTTTCCAAAAGTAACCGACAGAGGGCGCTCACATGTCATAGAGATGTTTTATGCAAATCAGGCTATCAATAAAACACTTGGCTGGAAACGGATCCGTCATTCGAAGTCGGCAGCATGCTTTCTTTACCAGATCGAGCGTTGGTGGTTAAATTGTTCTACAGAAATGGTGAATCCACAACTGTTACATTGCGAAATTTTCGCACAGAGAAAGGACTGAAGGCGGAAAAAAGCCCTATTTCATTGAATGGGATACGGAATTTAGTACGACGTTTTGAGGAAACGGGGAGTTTGGAGGATCGTCAACGAAGTGGCAGACCACCCTTGAGAACGGACCGCGTCCATGTGGTACAAAGTGTCATGAAAGATATGGCAGCCGAGACATCAACGGGGAGGAGCAGTGCTCGTGAAGCTGAGAGAAGAACGGGGATTTCGGAGGCGTCGATTCAACGTTTTCTGCACGGAATGTCGGATCTGTATCCATACAAAATTCAGTGACTTCACCAGTTATTACCCGCAGATACAGATGCAAGACAAAATTTCACTACATGAGCGCTGGCACAAATGGAACGTAACCCACAATGGTTGCTGAACGTTATGTGGACGGATGAAGCTCACTTTTCACTGCATGGTGACGTCAATACACAAAACAGTCGTATTTGGGCGACTTCAAACCCTCGTGAGTACCAGAGCCAACCACTGCCTTCTCCTCACGTGACTGTTTGGTGCGGTTTCACCGCGTCTTTTATTCTGGGCCCTTTCTTTTTTGAAGAACCCTGTCCTATATCCGGGGTGAAAACTTGTACAGTCACTGCAGCACGACATCTTACGCTTTTGCGTGACCACGTTGTCCTTGCATTGCAGGAAAGACATGCCTTACCTGTTGTCACCTTCATGCAGGATGGTGCCCCGCCCCACATTTCACGCGACGTGAAGACGTTCCTGTTGGAATCTTTCACCGAAGACCGAGTGATAAGTCGCGGTTGTAAGATTCAGTGGCCCTCAAGATCACCAGACTTGACCCCGGCAGATTTTTGGTTGTGGGGATACTTAAAGTCTCGTGTGTACCGGGGCTCCCCAACCACACTGGTGGAACTGAAAAATGCCATTCGACTGACCGTCGCTGCCATCGATGGCGACATGCTACACTCCGCTGTAATGGGCGTAGTGACGCGCCTCACTTGCCTATTATCTTGTGGTAGTGGTAATGTTGAACATTTATTACTATAAAATAGTAAATGCATAGTGTCTTGTTATTGTGATCTGTTTGATTGTCTGTGTCTGTTTGCGTGATTTGCATAAAACATCTCAGTATGGCGTGTGAGCGCCCTCTGTCGGTTACTTTTGGAAACACTTTTTTTTTTTACATGGAAAAAAATCCAATGTCTTTCTGACCATATTGGCGCAAATAGAAAATTTTTCCGTGCATTCCTTCTTTTATTACGAATTTTTGAACTTTGCACGAATTTATGACGCACCCTGTATTTTATTTTCGTTAGGAGCAACACATTACATTTAAAGAGCCGAGTTTGTTGATTAAATCTGAAAGATATCCTAAACTTTGCGAAACGACCACACGCTGGCGTTCGGGAGAAAAAATATTTTACTTTGAGTAATGGTAATGCTGTGCTTTTAAATCGCTATGCTTGCTAATAAAAAATTCATTAAATTCTCACAAAACACGACATAAATAAACAAATTAATCGAATTTAAAATTCTGTCTTCGACGTGCGCAGGTTCGGGTGGTGGACTACTTATATTCAAGATTCGGTGGCTCTACATGCTGAAGTCTTTCCACAATACGAGGAATGCATACATGCAGATGGTTCGTTATTTACTAAGCGATTAATACAGAAACGCCTTTAGGGGCCGTAAAGATAGGCGACAGAGGTTCAACGGTTCTGATAAAAAGTGGAAAAGCTTAATTTTAAATATATTCTGAATCTGGAAATATTTAGTTTCTAAATGAACTAAAAAGAGAATCTTTCTTTATTACATTCCTCTTTTTTATGGCGATGAAATGTTTTAACTCGGAAACGAAAGTGAAGCACGAAGAAAAAATATTTCTTCTGATCGCATTCTAAATATTTCATTTCATTCCCATTCCAAAAATCGAAACTCGATATGTGAAGTTCCATTTTCGAAAGAGAAAAAAACTTTCTTCTACCGATTACGTCTGAATAAAATTGCAAGAAAAGTTACTCGGTTTGGAGATCGGTTATTATATTGGGAATGGCTTGTGTCTCAAGTTTCGAGTACAAGCCATCGCGTTGAGGCATCGCATTTCGTGATTAAAATTTCAATTGTTTCTCCGAAATAATTTTATTTCGTGATGTTATCGAGAAAATCTCTGACGCTTTGCTGAAAGTGAGTTTCTTCAAACAACGACAGAGCGAAAAGGAAAGCAAAAACTGCATGCTTTGAATGGCTAGGAATTTTCAATATAACCTACGCAGTGAAGTATTGTATTATGCGAACGCTAGAAAACAAGCAATTTTTAAATGTATGCATTACATAAACTAAATTAAAGTGCTTTAATACGTTTCTTTTGTTTCTAAGCTGTATGCATTTGATTTGCGCATTAATGTTCTATAAGTATATTAATACGTAATCACCGTACCATAAAAATACATTGATAAGAAATGATTCTATCATCACTTATATCATAAAGCTCTTATTCTAAATGATTTAAATTCTTTTATCAATAACTACTGAATTCTTTCAACAAATATAGTTTTTGATTCAATAAGTGATATACAAGCTACTTGCTTTTATTAAACTTTTAGAAACTATCAGGTTTTCCGGAGTAGAACATATTAAAAACAATTGAGTCTTCACCCGGATTCGAAACTCGCATTACCACCCATCTATGAGATGGATACCCTAACCAGTTACATCACGAAAGCCTAGAAGAAAAGAAAGACTAACAGGTGTTTCCTAGCAGAGTACACAAAAAATTAACTGTCTGCTGACTGGGATTTGCTGACTAGCGGCCGATCAGAGAAGACTGGTGAACAGAAGTTCGACATGGGTTCTATTCTTGACAAGACGTTGTTCACGTGGATTTCGCCGTGTGTAACATGAAAAGGTCCCAGCTTTTCTAGAAATTTCCTCCATGAAGGATTTCTTCTCTTAGGCAAATATGCCTAGTGTGCTTAATTAAATAACCAACAATATTTCACTGATTTTGAAAAATAAATTTTGCTTTCGTATGGATTCGGGCTTTAGATCTTCCAGATGCTAGCTGGACACACTAAATATATTTACACCATGAGAGCATGTAGAAGAAAGTGCGAAATATTTTAGAGATTCCACTTTTTATTTCGGCTGAATTCTCAAATCATTTATTTACCACAAGTTTACTTGCAGTTTGCACAGAAATATATTTGCCATGGCAATACAGTATTTCTTTCAATCCAGTATTTAATGCAGATACATTTAATACTCATTTATACAACCCTTTTGCGGCCCATACTCACATACGCCTGTCCTGTCTGGGGTTACGCCTCCTATACTAACATCCAAAGGATCCAAGTTGCCCAGAATATTATTCTCAGGCAAGCGGTGAATAGCCGATGGTTTAGTAACTCGGCCATTCACCGTGAGCTTAAAATCCCTGAAATTCATGTTTTAATTGCCAAACTGGCTGAAAATTTCTATAAAAACATCCCAAATGTTAGGAATGATACAATACCCATGTTAAATTATGATTATGAAGCAAATACTAATAGAAAAAGACCATTAGCGGTCTTGAGACACACTACTTAATCTCTTCTATATACTTAATGTCTCTCATATGTCATATACCTCCAATAGTCTACTAACTTAAACTACCATTTTCCCTTTAAATTTTTTACTATTTATTGGCACGTCTTTTAACTGACACATTTTAGTACTGGCATTTCTTTTGCGCACTTATCTTCGCCTTCGGGCGGAACAGCTATGGGCTGATTCTCTTCGGTTCTACAATGTACTCTCCCATGTTTCTAATATGCCATAACATCATGAATATCTCAACCCTGTAGAAGATATAGCATATTAACAAAGTGTTCGAAGATTCAAGGATTCGAAAATCGAAAATGTGTTATTCTGGGATTGCGATAAAACGCGGGAGCCCGTAACATGCGAAACCTCGTGTTGAGCGTGAGCCGAGGTTTGTTGGCTGAGGATGGGGAACATACTTGAACGATTTATCAATTTGTTACCAGAAATAAAAAAAAAAGTTTCTGACCAGTATTTCTCAATAATTTTTCAGAAATTAATATAGTGTTTCTGCTTCTTTGTACGAAGTAAAAAAAGCATTGTAATCGTAAAAAAATTTGGGCATCCTGTTTTAAACGGATTTCAAATTCTTTTTGACCATCCCCGAATCCATTTGGATGATTTTTTCCATGACGTCTTACGTACGGATAGAACAGAAGAATCTTTTTCCCAAAACGGGTAGTAAAATAGATTGCAAGTACAAAAAATATGGGATAGTTTTATATCTGCCGTTCTTCTGGGCCGAATGAAGAAATTCAACTTGCGTTTTTCATGTCTCGAAAGCCCGACTTAGGATATATGTTAGATTTGTATATAGCATTGTCCTAACATAGATATCTTGACGCAAAATCGGACTTTTTCTGAAAGAGCTTACCAGTGTTTTCCATATTTCGATCCTACGACTGAAATTACGCCTAGATATTAAATTTTGTAATTTTTGTTGAGAAATTCATTGAGAAATTAAAAAAAAAACTTGGCGGATTTTTTACAGTTTGCGGCAAGAAAAATTCACTTGACGAATTTCTTAATTTATAGCAACCTATTTTCCTTTCCTTTTTTTCATTGTCCACAAGCGGGAAAAAAGTCATCGTTCATACTTTCAAATAATTTTAACAGAGTGCGTAAACCACATTTTCCTTATTATCGCTTATGATAAATACGCCAAATTCCAAAACGCCCCAAAATGTAAATTCACATATACCTTAGGACATTTTGAATAAAAAAACTCTTAATTTTTGGCAAGCATGCTTAGAAATACATCTACTTTAAGATGATGGCAAAACGTTTGCGGGTTATAATTAAAAATGTTTTTCGAAAAATTTATAAAAATTTTTTAAAAATATAAATTTTAAAAATAAATCATAAAAATTCGGCGAATATTATTTGGTATGAAACTAAATTTCGAAATATGAAAGGAAAAATAAAATAAGCTTAATAAAAAAGAGATATAAATAAATATATACCAAATTCAATTAACATTGAATAGCTAAAATTTTGAGAGCTAATTTTTTAAAGCTACTCGTGCGATTTTTACAAATCATAGCAGTTTGGCGTAGTCTCAGTCGTAGAATCGAAATATGGAAAAACATTGGTAAATCCTTTTAGAAAAAGTCCGATTTTGTGTCAAACTACCTCTATTAGAGCAATGCTATTTTTAAGTCTAGTATATATCCTAAGTCGCGCTTTTGAGACATGAAAAACGCAAGTTGAATTTCGTCAATTGGTGTAGTAGAACGAGAAATATGGAACTGCCCCTTTTATTTTATTTACTTATTTAGTCGCAGAGTACGTATGCATGTATCTCGCATAATTTAAAAACGATTAGCCGTAGAACTTTGAAATTTTACATATGAGACTACTATAACATCTAGTGGTGCACCTCTGAAGATAGTGAAGGGCGTGGGACATATACCTGCTTACCTTTGTTAGACACCAGTTATCCCCGTCCTCCGTCACCTGCAATTTGCAATCAGCAGTATCAAAGATACGCACACACACACACACATAATATATACCCACTCCCTCACCCGGACTTTGTTTTCGCAATCGTTGGTCGCGGTCATATACTTCCAAATGACGAAAATATTCATGTTTTGGCAATATTAAATTTTAAAAAATTCGACATGTAACAAAATCTAACTTTTCTTTCCACGTTCCTATATGTATATGTTACGGTGAAACACCGAAATCTGGAGAATGTCGACTTTCACCGGTGAATGTGAACATTCACATAGTCGCTTGGTGTATGTCCGAAATATTTTCCAAATACTCTTATATCTGACTTTCACCAGTGAATGTCGACATTCACCATGTACTAATGGTGAATGTTGAATATATGAAAATATTATATTTTCTTCTCCGTAATTCAGTCGCGAAAAAACACACAAGTCCTTAAAACACACAATACATTCAAAATGGGAAAGGAAAATAATAGAAGTTAAAAAACTTACTTAATTATACAGTACGTAGTAAATGAGAAAATAAAATAATAGTAATAAAAAACTTACTAAATTATGCGATTCAAATCTGATTAATTGCAACAACTTAAACTATTATGAGACTTTGAATTGCACAAGAGGCCCTTGCTTTTACAACTGCATTTATGGGAAACAGCCAGTCGCCTCTGTTTTCGACCTACACCAGAGCATATCTGTGGTTGTCGACGTACACCGGTGAGGGTCCGAATGTACAAGAATGCAATGTTATATTCGATCTTTCACCGACGTATTTGGTGAATGTTGACATTCTCCGGTGAAAATCGACATTCTCCAATTTCGGTCTTTCACAGTAACATATATATGGGAAAATTTTATATTCGTAATGAAAAACTAAAATTACAAAAAGTCAACTCCCGTACGACAAAAATTGACTGGGATATTTAATTTGAAAATTTGCAATTTTTGACGTCCTTTTGTAACAAGAACCGATTAATTAAATTAAAATTATTAGAGGATATAAGTTTAAATGAAATGCAGCAAAAATATGCTTAATTGCATAGTCCGTACAACGAAGTGTCCGCATCAGATTTTTTTTGTTTAATGTTGAAATAATTTTCTCCAACTTTTCGCACATATCTTTGCTTAACGATCGAAGTAATCGTCGCAAAATTCCGATCTCCGAATAGTTCGGGGAAAGAAAAAAAAAACTTCCCAATCATGTTTGGTCAAGATGCGTAAATTATTTTACAGATTTTGGAAGATTTTCCCAGAATTGATGAATGGTTTTTAGCAGTGTTAGATTCTAAATCAAAACTGTTAAAATGTAAATGGAATGAATGTACTATTTCACTTCGAATAAATCGAAAGATCTTAAAAAAATATCATGTACTTTATTTGTGTGTTAATTAAAGGGAATATTTTTTTTACATTCAGAATGATCTCTTTATTTTTTGCTCTTCTACGGAGTAAAAAGTTTAAAATAAGTGAATAACACATTTTAATTACACGACTTTAATTAAATTACTTAAATGCAAAATCATGCTAATAACAATAATTCTTTACCTATTACTAAATTTTTAATCTGTTATTCAAAATAAAACTGTGAGGGCACCCATTAGAAAATAAAATACTGAGAAATTATTAGTTTTGGTTTTATTTATTTTAATTATGGGAAATCATTCGAGGTCTATCTGTTTAACGGGAGGAATGCCTTTATGGAGGTCTTTCCGGGGGAAACTGACTTGTATACATGTTACACATGGGAAAAACCATAAAAACGCCCAAAACCGTCCACAAAAATTCACGTTAGCCGGGATTCGTACTCCATACCGAACTAGTACTGTTCAACGTCTTTACTGCTCGGCCCCTGGTAGGCTACAGATTTTAAAGGAATACAGAACTAATTGCAATGACGTAACATATATAAGAATGATAGCATATATTTAAATTCTTATTTGGCAGTATTGATTTTAAAGCCTTCATTGTTGCAAACACCACGACTTTATTTTTAATATTATATACTCAAGAGCATTATGAGTTTAAAAAATATTTTCTTTACCTTTCAGTGCATTTAATTAAAGTCATGCTATTTAATAACTGTTATATCTATTGTTAATTATCGCAATGTAGGCAAATCACTAAGCAGAAGAGAAATGTTTCATTAATATACCATTAAAGATGCTAAAGTTATAGAAAAATAAAAAAATCTTGCTTAAGACGTTCATTCTCTGTTCCAGATGATTTTTGTCTTCTGCGCGAAAGTGACCATCTCAGAGATGTGCTAGTCAGTGCTAGTGTTAATTTATGTTCTCCAAAATACTGGTCACTGTCCGAGGTGGTCGGCAGAAGAGGGTTTCTTGTATATGGCTTTTTTATCAGGCATGGAGTGAGCTAGTTTTTTAAAGCTATAGGGAAAGCCATTACAAAAAAAAAAAAAAAAAAAAAAAAAAAAAAAGACGGGTTTTGTTTTAAATTTAGAGTAGAAGACAAGAATATATAACAAAACAAAACATCTTTGGTGTTTTTCCATTAAAAAACTCTAATCAAATTTAAGCAATCACTGGAGACCTTTATTTAATAGTCAGCTACAAAGGAAGTTTTGAAATCTAGAGAAATTTTAATATGCATCACTAATTTTCTTATTGGCTTTACTCTTAGGACTTTCATTATTTAACTTTTATTTCATTTTTGTCAAAAGCTACTTAAACATTACATAACCGCGTAATTGCAAAACATACAACAGAAGGATATTTATAAAGTGCGAATAAGCAACATTCGTTAATTGACGAAATACGACTTCAATAGAGGCAAAAAAACATAAGCTTCATTTAACAGATTGAACTTATAGATAAAATTCGCTAAAAAGATTTTATCAGAGCTTTCCTGGCCAAATGTCGAAAATAAAATTAGCTAGATTACTTTGGATAATTATTTTTTGATTTATTACTTGAAGGAAAACTTGTCCAAAATTAAAAAGATATACTGATGTGGGCACCACATGACTTCGTTCTAAGGTCTATTAAATTATACGCATTTTTGCTGCACTTCATTTAAACCTATATTTTTACAATTAAAATTAGAGTTTCTATGCATAAACAAGTAATTCACTCAACGGACAGAAAGACAAAATTTTCGGTGCACAAAACGGAAAGTTAACTTTTGGTCCCACCGTGCAAAAAGACATTGAAGTTGATGCGCCAACTGGCTTAATTCACTGTTCTATCAAGAGTTTCAAATGTAAACAAATGGCGGCCTCGTTAGACCTAGAGTCATTTAAATTTTTAAATTGTCGATTATTCTACAACTTTTGTGTGCAGATTAATTAAAAGCTTAAAGTCTTAATCGGAACATAATAACACCATAATTCAATCACTCTTAAAGTAAAAAATTCACAATTTATCGACATGTAAATGTAAAAACGCAGAGCTCACCGAGCCGGGTGAGAGAGTGGATATTAATATATGTATACATGTTTGGATGTGCTGACTGCAAAAAAAAGAGGTGCATAACTACAGCAATACATTTATAGCAATCTTATGTAGAAAATTGCAACTTTCTATGGGTAATTGTTTCTGAGTTATGCGAGATACATACATACGTACAGACGTAATGAAAAAAAAACCTTCTTAATCCATTTTAAATCCATTTTTACAATCCGTTTTGGGAAAAATACTCCTTTATTCTGTTCTTACGTACGGATGTCTCCCCAAAACGTCGTTCAAATGCATTTGAATAATTGTTTCAAATTGTTTTGAGACCTGTCAAAATGGATATTTTCGTTGAAATATGATACTATAATTTTTCGTGTTTACGATACTTCCTTTACTTCGTACAAGGAAGTAAAAATCAAATAAAATATTAGAAAATACATCTGCTCAGAACATAATAGCAGAATTTAAAAAAGATAATAAACAGAACCCAAAAAGGGCAACAACAGCATTAAAAAACTATAGTTACTCTAATTTTGTTTGAGTAAGAATAGAATAATTATAATGGTAGTAATTTAAATTATTCATAATGCTTCTTCCGCTATCTAAAGACAATTCCTGCAGCAATAAATTCATAACTGGATAAATGAATTAAAAAGTTCTTACACTCCAAAATGTGAACAATTATATTCAATTCAAAATGTATATTTACTTCTAGTTTTGTTAAATTTTAAGCAAAAGTAGCATAAGTACAATAATAATATTCTAAAATAATTGAGCATTTTGTTGAGTTAATATATTAAACTTAGTTTAGCTATGAAATTTAACCTCATGCTGAAATATACAATAAATTAACTTAAATAATTTTAACAACAATATTTATAACAAATCAAAAGCATAAAAACGTAGGTTGAGATTCCTGTGTGTTGTAAAAGGACAGTTTATTTTTAGCAGCTTTAATCTAAATATAAAAATATAATTTAATTAAATACACCACTAATGAATAATTTCAAAAGCTAGAGTATTATTCAATTTGTTTGTTTTTTCCAGTCTAACGGTAAAACAGATTTTCTGTGCAATATGCACACAACATGCCACATACCAGCTTTTCAATCAATACGTGAAAAGTAATTTACAAATTATAAGCAAACAAAAATATTTAAAATTGTTTCCCTAATCATATTTAAAGGATTTACCACGAGACTTCATAATTCTAATCGGATTTATAATTCGACAGATAAATGTTTCGTTTTAAAACCAGATTAATTAATCTTCTTAAATACATTTCTGGGAGCACGTCTAAAATTGTTATATCTAATGCGGATTTTAAAGTCTTAATTCCTCAGAATCAAGGCAAAATAAAAAATAACTCCAGCAATAAAATTTTACTAAGTTTCACAATGCTAAAGAATTCGTCTTGTAGACTGGCGAGGTTAAAGATTTGATGAAGTTCCAGCGCGGCAAAGAAATTCAAGGCCAAGATTACGTTAAAATTTAAAGAAAGAGAATGCTTAATCTTTTTTTCTTATTGTATAAACTGATTGGAATCATTTCCGCTAATTATAAAGCAAAGCATAGACGTATGCGCAGTTATGGAATAATGTTTGTCGCACCGCATATCAAACAGCATTATCTACGTCATAATGTGCCCTGAGTGTCTATAAGAAAACCACAGGATCAACACCGGCATACGGCCAGTTTAGCTTGAGAAATCCAATCTACTTATGATATAAATTCGACACTACGAATGAACGACAATATGATTCGAAACGAAACTTTGATAATGATGTAATATTAGCAGGAGGATTTGATGCATATTTGTAACCCGCATAGAATGGTTATAGGTATAGGAGCCACATTCCGTAAATCGACATCGAAATACCACTGAAAAGAGATAAGGCATTAGATCGTCAGTCATAGGACTGTTGTTCTGTATCGGCATCAGCATGGGATTGATATGATATAAGAATCAGTACCGGCGTTAACAGACATTGGGATATTATAGACTAGGCTTGTAACTAGAGGGACAATTTCATAAGGAAAAAAAAACAGAATCAAAAGGTAAAGAATTTCATTAAATCATTTTTACGATACTTGCATAGAACCGCCATCGGCGTAGGATAGACACCGACATTGACACTAAAATAGCACTGAAACCAGTTTCTGAGCTGTCGTGTCTATCGTAACTATCGTCTAAAGTGAAGCAGAGGACGATATTGATTCTACGCAATGTCAATCCTATGCTGCATTTCCTATATATGCCACTGATTTTATCCCATCGCGCTCTAGACCATCTCTGTATTCTTTGTCTGACTGCAAGCGCTAGCGTGAATAGGCAGGTTTTAAAGGGACAAAGCGTACCTGCAACTAGGTAAACAGTCTACCTGTATATAGCGACCTAATCATATTAATCACGGTATCTAGTACCCGCTTCTATGCAACTAGTTTGCAATGGCTTCTGCTGTCCTGAACTAACAAATGGAACTATGGGAAAAAAAGTTATGGGAAGTTATTTAAAGATATGGACATTTTTCCATTTTACTTATTACAGCAAAAATTTATATTTTACTAAACTAATGTTTTACCCTAGCCTCACATTTATGTCGTGGATATGAGAAATTCTGATTATTAATATTGATGCTCGACGAAACTGAAAATGGTAATGGTCTACCTCAGCTAAATTTGCGCTTGAAAATGGCATCTCCCTTCCCAAATGAAAGGATAAATTGTTTCAAATAGAACTCATAATCTAATGTCAAACGAGAGTTCATTAAATCTCACTGAACAGACGACATCACTGAAAACAATTTGATGTTCTGAACAGCTTGCTTACAAGTATATTTATCCATATGTAAATGAAGTTCCGAAGTGAAATGTTACCGGAAGCCCACTTTATTGCATACTTTAATATTCATACTCAATGAATGTTAATAATAAAGACGGATTTACTTGGACATTCTGTATTGGATATTTTCTACATTTTGAATTTGAGTATTTTAGAGCCACAATGACGTCGATATCGAAAGTGCTAGAGCAAATTAAATCTTTTGTTTTTTAGATCGGCAGCTGGTAAGCATTAGTTTACACCAAATAGTAGATGCCAGAACACTACTTTTCCTGAGCACTATAAGTGAATTTTAAAGCATAATTGGGAAATAAAAATGCGTGCAAAGGCCAAGGAGAACAGTGATAATGACAACTCTCAAACAGAATCGGATGTAATGTTATAGAAGTGTGTGGTGGTCGCACACATCAAAGGCAGCACTTCAACTTCTCGTACGATTACTGCCTTTATAATTACATGTAGAAAGGGAGGCTACGTAGCATATATCATCAGACATAACCGAATACGTGATCTATGCGACCAGATATAGGTACATTCCACCTATGAAAAAAGACGCAAGCTATCTTAATACTTCGCCACTTACACATGAAAACCTGAAGCAAAACGTGGACCCAGGTACACTGAGGTAGCGAAAGTCATTTACATGGACAGATTTCAAGACTGAAAATGGTACTGAAAGTGGCTTTTGCCTATCTGGCAGAATAACATCATTCAATACAAGTGGGTATGCAAACTCTGAGTCAACAATCTTTTCTCAAGCGGAGCTAATTGCCTGCAAGATGCAATCTGCTTCGCAAATTAACATTGGCCGAATGCCATGATTTTTATTGATTCAGCGTCTGGCTTCCAGAATACATCGGGCACACGTAGTCCATTGGTACATGTCATTGTCTTTTCCCGATTGCTCAAAGTCATGGATATTCTCAAATCTTCTGGAAATCAAACTGTTCTATTATCACTAACATGTTTCCAAGCTATATTCGGACAGTTCAACAAAACTTATCTCAGTGTCATAGCCCTGGTTTCCTCCGCGAAATGGTAAACCTCGTATTGCTGACATTCTTGTCGGAGGCCAACTCAAGAGGTGACCAGTGCGCCAAAAAAGAACAACAATGGACGAAGTAATCATAAAACTGTGTCATAAACTATCACAATATCCCATAGAAAAGCCATGGATACTGAATAAAGCATGAGACTGGTATTATCTGCATTTTCTTTTCCGCAGAAAGCATGGCCACTCTTTGTTGGTTTGTTGATCTACAATCTTACGTAGATATTTGGAACACCTTTAAGTTTACCTTATGTGACACACATAGCCCCAAAACAATTAATACTTGATGTCATTAAAAATGTACAAAGAATTACTGCATTCGCGCAAGCCTGCTGTCGTGATATAAGTGGTAGCACGCCTAACCAGCAACTGGAATATCAGTGATTTGATTCTCATCGAGGGCATAAGTTGATTTTTTACATTTCTCGCTCCTAAAAATCGAATTGCGTATACAGGGGCGATCGAATTCGTCCACCAAATTTAATCACGAGCTATCATTAGGAGGTATCATTCCCCACACATTTTTCACAATATTCGGCACCTGAATTTATTCACCACACACTACG
>KK112558.1:196304-219246 GCA_000611955.2 Stegodyphus mimosarum | reverse complement strand
TCCCAGTCTCCCTTTAAGTATAAAGAAATATAGAAATTATTGCATTCCCTCGCGTGTTATCTCATAGTGTGATTATCCAGCTAGCCACGGAATATTCGTGGATCGAATGCTGTTGATGGCTTAAATTTGCATTTCTCATTTATTGCTTCAAAAATCTGATCGTCTCCTCAAGTGTGAACTTTATTTTGGAATACCTTGTATTTAAAATCGAAATATCAATTTAAATTTAAACATCGGCAATCAGTTAAATTCTACATAACTGTTTTTAAAATTATTCCTTAAATGAAGGAAATTACAGTGATAATAAAAACATAAATATATTATTATTAGTATGAGCTGAGAGATGCAGACAGCGAAATAAGTACATTAAAAGCAGAGCGACAGAGAAATACAGAAAACAGGCGAATCCCGATTTAAGGCGATTACAATATGCGTTTAAAAGGGAATGCAGAACATTTTCCTAATTATATTTTCGTCCCGCTTGCTACATTTATATACACATCTAGCTCTTCATCTATATAACAAACTACACGCAGATAGATAATTACATCCGTGCCTTACTTTAAGTCTCACTAATTAAATTTATAATAAGGAAAATCGACTCTCTTGCGTGTTGAAAATCACTCTTACTAGTTACTGTACAGTGTAAACTGTTAGATATATCTCCAAAAAGGTTAATTAATGCAAATTTATTACCTATTTTCAGGGGAAGAAGCGCCTGAACGAATATACTGTTATTGTAATTCTAAGAAATGATTTGAGTACATTTCCTCGTTAGCTAACATTAAATTTAAAGCCTTTAAACATAGAACAATTCTTCCGGATACAAATAACGGCTTTAGTTTTCTAGTAACTAAAATAGTCAAGCTATTATTAAATATGTAATGCAGTTGAATAATATGATTTTTAATATTGTATTGTGACAGTGGATTCGGGAATTTTAGCCGCTAAGAAGCTTATTGGAAAAGCAGCGCTCTCAGAGACTTAGCATATTCAGAGAAAATGCAATTATTGAGTCCCTTTTCGACGCTTCTGAACACGATGCGTGCTTGAAAAACAAAAACAATGTAAAAATCAATATGTGTTTACGACGATTTCGAAAGAGTTCTGCATTCAAGTTGATGTATTGAAATGTCAGAGCTAAATATGTATCACTAAGCATCAAAGAACGAGTAGCTTTGTATTTAAACACTGCGGAATGCTTGCACGAAGCAATCGAAAAAATATTTTAAATACATATGCGTATTACCGAAGTATATAAATTATTAAATATAAATTTCTTTAGAAATTTAATACTTGAATGATAGCATTTTAAGGTTTTAAAAAACTGCGCATCTAGCTGCCAATTTTATTATACTATAATTAACAAGTAAGAATGCAAAAGCTATAGCACACCCGAAACCCTCTGAATCCTATTCGAAGAAGCACGTTAGTGCCAAGGTTACATATTAAACACAATTAAAACTTCATAATTCACAATAAAACATAACTCAAAAATATATGCCATTAAAATTGAAATTTTTTAGAAAATTGGGAAAAGCAGAAGTTGTAAGAAAAATAGTAAGGTACATTATGAACAAAACGGCAATATTTCATTGAGAGTTGCATAGCGGTGTCGTCAGGGAAAAGGCACTTTGCCACTTCCACTGAAATATTACCTCCACGCGTTTCAACTAACGACCAATTGAGACAAAAACGCGTAAAATAATAATTATTAAATATATATATATATATATATATATAGTATTAAAATATATATGTAAGCAATGCTTTCTCATTCTCTTTTCTGTAAAGTGATGTCATGGTAAATAAACACGATTCGTCTGTGTTGAAATCACGGCAACACACATAGATTTTTTCAGTAAGGTGTATTTCAGTAAATGCTTTTTATCGGATAGACAGTTTTACAGCCTTTTTTCCATTACGATAGAATTACACATCTTAGCTCAAATTCTTTAAGCAGCGTGTTTTGAATAAGTCTCCGAAATATTTGCTTAAAAATAAAGAAGGGAACTCTATATTTGTTCCTGGGAACAATATTTTGTTGCAATTGAACACTATTATTCAATCTTTTTAACATTGCTGAACATAGCTATTCAATCTTTTAAAAATTGTTGTTGCATCTCAGTTAGCAACAAGAAGAATAATGGCAGTAACAGCCTCTACGGTTGCATCAAATAGTCATTTTATCTCGCCACAAATTTTGTTAATTTCTGAAATTTCACGAATATCAAATACAATAGCGAATTTCAGAATTTCTTAAAGTTGTTTAACAACATCTATTTTAATGGAACATTTTCATGCACCGTTCTATTTCTAATGGGACACTTTCACAGCAAACAAATGATAATTCTAGTGCCGTACCCGGAGACTTAGGAAGTTTGTTTTTTACAAGTTAGAAGCTGATCTTCATTAGGATGACAGCATTTTTATGCACTATATGAATTTTTCCCCTTTTCGAATAGTAACCGGCTTGCATAAAGCAGTCAGCACCTTTATAAAGGGGCTCCTTTGTAAAGCAATGCCGTTTCAACTTATAAATTGACTTAGTCTTAAATAATTTGAACATTCTTAATACATATTTAATATTACAGTTCCTACAATAAATACATTGCAATAAATACATTACATACATAGTTCTCCCAAATCCATGTTAGATCTTTCTAATGAGCCCTCACTTGTGTTCGGAGAACTTTCAATTCAGCCAAAGTTCGCTACTATTAAAATACACAAAGAAAAATCATTATTCTAAGATACAAGAAGCTGTTATTCGGTATCTGTCAGAACTCAAACATTCGTGTACGAGGTTTTGTATTTCTAAGCAAATTTTAAGTGGCGCCATACGTGAGGCGAAATAAACTTTCGAAACACCCGCAGCAGCGCCTCGAATCTTTTGATTAAAGGTATGATCAGCTAACAAATGAAGAGTTCAAGATTATACAGTTATCTTGCGATGACGTCAAAAAGCATCTGAGAAGATTAGGCTGTTTAATTCGCTACTTAGTTTTTATATAGCCAATATACTATACTAGCTTTTTAACAGTCAAAAAACAATATTCTAACAGATATTAAACAATATTGTGCTAATAGTCGTAGCAAATCACTGCTTCATATGCAAAATACCAGCTCAGATAACTCAGCCACCGTTTATGTATGAACAATTTGTCTTCCTGATTCTGATCCGTCTATTTTTCTTAAGAAATATGTCTCAAACTTAGTTTGAGATATATTTCTTTGGAAAAAAAAATACCGCGCATTCAGCAGCTGTGGTATTTATACGCTGGGCTACTTTGTTTCAGTTTTGAATGGTAACTGGACAAGAGCTTTACAGCATTGCAGTGAAATAGTACAGATTCCAGAACGGGAAAGTAGTCAAAATAAAATCTGTAATTAAAAGGGTCTGTTGCCAAATTAAGTTAACAATTTGTTAGTAATTTTCTTTCAT
This sequence comes from Stegodyphus mimosarum, assembly GCA_000611955.2. Lineage (NCBI taxonomy): Eukaryota > Metazoa > Arthropoda > Arachnida > Araneae > Eresidae > Stegodyphus > Stegodyphus mimosarum. The sequence goes on along the minus strand of KK112558.1, from coordinate 215,801 downwards.
ATTTTATATCTCATACACAAACACACACAGATATCATACAGGGTGTTTATAAAGTCCCGGACCCATTTTGATGTTTAATAACTCATAAAATAATGAAGATATAAACAAACTTATGGCATATTTTGATGGAATAACTTATATATTTAGCTTTTTAAGGTTTGAATATCTTTACTTTTGTAAATATCATCTGCGGGTGTGGTTAATTTCAGATAACTTCATTTTCCAGTCTAAATATCTGTACTTTTCTGCAATGTTCTCCGACGAAGCATCCTTTCATCTTTCTGGCATTGTTAATCGCCATAATGTGCGCATATGGGGATCACAAAGGGATTCTCCAAAGGTTAATGTGTGGTGTGGACTAATGTACGACCGAGTATGATCTATTGGCGACGGAAAGTTAGAACTCTCCCAAGAGGTGAATTTATAGTAAAATATTTTTAAATTTTAAATTTGGGCAGTATTAAAGTAATGCAAGTTAAGAAAAGGAAAAAAAATGTTAGAAAAGAATAAAACTGGATTGAAAACGCTATTATTTAATTACAATATTCAAAGAAATCACGAAAAAATAATTGCGTTTCAATACGTGAGACATTAACACTACGACAGACGTCATAAGACATTCTGTCAAGATAATGAATTCTTTGACTGAAAACCTCATTTCTGACAAAGCTTCAGAGGAAGTTTAGTGGGGTAAGATCAGGACTTCCTGAGGTCAAATGATAAATGCTTCTTCTAGTCTACCATTCTGGAAATATACGATTCAATTCCTCTGGCACATAATAGCAAATTAGGTAGGTGTTTCATCTTGCTAGAAGAAAATCTGCAACTCAGTTCTTACGCTCCTGTTTGTTCTCTTTGAGAGAACAAGAAAATCTGCTGCATGTCTGAGTACAAACTGAAGTTGATATTTGTTTCAATAAAAGGAAATAGGTCTTACCAGGCACTAAATCTTAGCAGCACACGTTAAGTCGCAGAAGTATTATAAGAGAACGGGCATCCGTATGATCGAGCATACAGACAAACAAATACACGAACATAAACCTTTTGAGGAACTGAAATAAATAAAAGCACCTCTGATTCCTTTCACTTGATGCATATTTCATAAGACCTCATGATATTCCATCGTTAATTCTCAAAGGCCCTCTGTTTCTGAATGGTACACCATGTCTGTAATGCGGCTAATTAAGAGTGAAAAATGTGTTTACTTCCTTACACGAAAAGTACTGAAATGGCGAAAAAGTAAAGGTATTTTTTCGCGAGTCGAAGTAAAGGAAGTACTGTAATCGCAAAAAATTTCTGATATCGTATTTCAGCGGAAATATCCATTTTTTGACATCCCCGAATCCATTTGGACGCGATTTTCGTGACGTCTGCACGTACGCTCAATAAAACGCCTTTTTTTCCCAAAACCGATTGTAAAATGGATTCAAAAAGTATTTTTTCGCAACGTCTGTACGTACATACGTATATACATATGTATACAACATAACTCAAAAACGATTAGCCACAGAATGCTGACATTTTGTATATTGGTATTGCTACACCCACCTCCTTATCCGGCCTTTATTTTCGTAGTCATTAGTATTAAGCATATACTTCAAAATATAGAAGTGTTTTATATTAAGAAAATTTTCATGTTTTGGTAATATCAAATTTAAAAATAAAGTTCTGACAAATAAAGAAATCTGACTTTTAATGCGGTCTCCCCTGCTTTGAGGGAACGTTTGTTAAAGTTCGAATAATTTGAGGAAATAAGTTTAAATGAAGTGAAGGAAAAAATGTATAATTTAATAGATCATAAAAACCATGGTGGTGCCCACATCAGACTATTTAAATTGAGTAATAAAAGTTTATCTAACCTGCACAGTTTGATTAAAATAATAAATAAATCATATTTTATTTTAACTTTATTGTTTAAGAACACTAGTGTCAGATTTTTCTCAAAACACAAGAGTATATCTCTGTTTTCTTTACCAGCCTTTTTTCCCTTCCTTTTATAAATTATTACTGTTCCTATTTCCAACGTAATGCTATGAAATATTCGTGGAAACAGCGCTGGTAAACAGGATAGATACAAAATTAGCATTGTTTAAACTTAAACGATACGCAATAATGGATAAGAATCGACAGAGCGGTCTGATCAGAACGACCTTGCCGCTTGTTCGCCAGCGCTGGATCTCATGGATACAGCTGTTGCAGCAGTTATTTGAAGAGTGGATTCACATCGAAGCGTACGAGGAGAGATATACGTGCCTTTTGACCTACATAATTAGAAATCAATACATTTACAACGGCTGAATTAACGGAGGAAAGGAGCACATCAAATATCGACAGCAGAGACATAAATGAAAATGAGTGTCACTCAGTAGGTTCAAAGACTAAGTTGAAATTTATATTCGACAAGTAAATAAAAATTTGGATGAAGAACTCACAAACTTTGAAGGATTCTAACAAGACTTCTATGAAACGGAATACTACACTAAAGTAAATAATTTCTCACTCAAAAAAGTGCGGTTAAAACTGTAAGGTTGATATCTTAAAAGAATGGCTACTTTATTATACAGTTTTATATATAAAAATCTCAATGGCGTTGCATAAAATGCTATCTCAAACTGCACTATAATAAATTGTAAAATTCGACTTTTGGCATTACTTTAAGGTAAGGAAAGGGAGCGAATTTCAAGAGAAGATGTCATCTTACACGGCTTACTCATACGATAGAGTTCATTATATTTATAATCACATGCATACCATATGAGAATTCACGTGAATAAATACAAAGTACTAAGGAATACAGATGCTACTGAAGTTTCGAAACTTTGTAGAGTCATTTTAGAATTTTTCGGTGTCAGGAGCTTGAAAAAAATCTGCAATGCCCTCGCCGGGATTCCAACTCCTAACCTTCCGAATACAAGTCTAGCGTACTTCCAATTACGTCCCGAAGGCATGCGGAAAGGAGGGAGAAAATACTTTATAACTTAATCTTTTTATTGTTTGTCATCATTAAACTTACGTATTACGGCATTTATAAACTATATACGACCTGACTATTTTTCCCATTTCATGAAACGTAAGATCATTCATTTACGACGCAGCTAGGTGATTTGGCAATCTTCCAGGTTTAAAGTTGTCGGCATTTGACAATCAAAATTTTTTTAGTTTGTGTTTTAAATTAAAGCAGTACATTGCTTAAGTAAGTGAGCGGCAGTTTAAAACTCTATTTTATTTTTGGTTACTTTTGGTTTATGTGATTGTAGCAAAACACTCGAGGGGTATCTGTCTAATTAGAGGGATGCCTTCGTGCAGGACGTTCTAAGGGAAACTGGCTCGTATACATGTTACACATGGAAAAAAAAAACACGAAAACATCCATGCAGCCAACACATTTGCCTGGAATCAAACCCAGGTACTTACAGTGATGAAGACGGAGGTGTCTTGCAGATACCCTAGAAACAGCATTTCAACACACCTTTCAATCAAAACTTAATTAGACATGTTACGAAATCAGTTCGCAACTACCTTTATACTCCATCGCAGACAAATATTCACACCTTCTTTAAAATACAGACGATTAAAAGGGAACTAAAAATTCGTAAAGTAAGTGAGCAGGATAACGTAAAACTCTATATTTAAAAAAACATATGACTAAAATTAACTGCATTACAAAAATCATTAATGCCATTGTCAAACGTTGTCACTTCTCTAGCTGGTCGGAAACACGAAATTATAAATACTTTTCTTAAACAAAACTAATATTACACGCTTCTGCTAAATTATCGACCAATTAACTCGCTTAGCTCTCTTTTTAAAATCGAAGAAAAAGTCATATGTCCCTATTTTCAAACCACTTTTCCACCTTCTTCCTTCCTACCACACAAGCAATTTGGATTTAAGGTAAAACATAACAATGCACAAGAGTTCCTTCACGTCGTCCATACTATTCATGAAGGCTTCAATAGCAAATTTTCTACAGGTGCCGCTTTTCTTGATGTAACAAAAGCATTTGACTCTGTCTGGTATTATAGCGTTATTTATAAATTAATCAAATTTAATTTTTCAGGTAATCCTAATTATCACTTCTTTCCTCAATAAGAGGTCATTAAACGTCCGTACCGGAAATGCATACTCGACGCAGCGAACGATTAAAGCAAGTGTACCCAAAAGTTCAGTTTTAAGTCTTTGATTGTACAATGCATATACATATGTCGTCCCACAGTGCCCGACTGTTCAATTAGCACTCTTTTTTGACAACATAGGTCATTTGACACTGGACAAAATACTTGAAATATTTATTTTTAACGTCAGCATTATCCCGATTTACTATTGGTTTACAGATTTAAGAATTTCAATGAATGTTAAGAAATCAAATGCAATTCACTCAATTTCATATCTACTCCCACGTTATTTGAAAAACAAATATATTGGAAAGAAGAAGTCACATACCTAGACATCAAATTTGACAACAAACTAACTTTTAGGCTTCATGTGGTCATATGCAAATATAAATTAAACATTTCCATAGCTAAATTAAGATCTTTTCTAGGAAAACCTAGCTGTCTTTTTCTTCATTATAAAATTATATAAAACAATTATCCGTTCAGCCTTAATTTACGGCTTATAACTTTGCGTCTTTACGTTACCACATGGGGACCCGCTGCCAGAACAAATATCTACAAACTTCAAATTTTGTAAAATAAAGCCCTTAGCCGAAACAGAAAATGCTCACTGGTTTATAATGAATAGCACATTACACACCGACTTAAAAAACGAAACCATCAAAAACACATTACGAAAACTGCTCACATTCTTTATTACAAGTTTAAACATCATGACAGCATTATAATTTCCATTCAAAATCAGGAACCATAACTACGAGAAAATAACGCATACCCAACAAATCCTCTTCTTTTATCTACGAATACATAACATAACAATGAATATTACTAACAGTTCACTAACTGTTACGTATTTCATCGAGAACATTTAGCTTGTGCAGCTATTAGCATGTCTCTTTCTCGTCGAGTACGTAACAGCTAGCATAATTTTAAGACGAAGTATTTTGCAGTTCTTTCACACAAAGAAGAATATAAATATTTTTAATAGATATCTCACTGCTTCATATTATACCTAACTCTCGCTACCTGCAATGGAATAGAGAGGGACACCTCACGGAACTACAAAATGCTACTTGTTCTGATATGAATACATCATAAAACCATATAAACATCCGTATAGCCGCTCTGTTCATCAAGAAATCAAATAGTTGTATGATTACTCATTTATGCCAAGTTTTCGAAACCTATATGCCGTAGCAGAGGGATTGAAAGAACTACTAAAACAAATTAGTTTATACGGTATTTCTATCGCCTTCTTCACATGCTTTCGTAGTACAGTGGTCAGCACGATCGACGTGTATTCGAGATGTCCGTGGTTCGAGTCCCGGTGAGGGCACTGCTCTTTTTCATTTTTCCTGCTTCCCAAAAAATACCTAATGTCTCTACAAGTGGGGCCAGAACTAAAAGGTGGTGGATGATGATTCTCCACCATCAGGATATGGCGACTGGGTGCCCTAATCCTCAGTCACCCTTTAAAAGGGGAGTATATAAGGTATTTCTCCCGCCTCCTTCGCATGCCTTCGTGGTGTAGTGGTCAGCACACTCGATGTGTATTGGAGAGGTCCGTGGTTCGATTCCCGGCGAGGGCATTGCTCATTTTTCATTTCTCTTCCTTTCAAATAACCTAATGAATCTACCAGTTTTTATTCATTTTTGGAAAAACTCTAAAAAATCCCACGCAGTTCAGTCACCTGTAGCAAAACTTCGGAGCTAACTGCTAGACAGGACTGAGACACCTTTGATCACGTTGACTTTCTGACGGAAATCGAAACTCCAACGAAACTATTAAGTATTTAATATTTTAACACCAAGGAGTGAATACTAGTGAGATCGAACCTACTCTTTCCTCGCTAAGGCACTTTAAACGCTGGCAGAGTTAAATATCGGCAAATGGTAGAAGGTTACATGGATGGGAAAAGGATTTGCAGTGAACCCTTTCGTGGTTAGTATGTCGCTAACAGTAACTATGTCACTATGTCTCTGAAAGCAACCAGTTTTTCTGAGAACAAAAAAAAATATTGGTATTAAACAACATCACTTAAAGACTATCACCTCCATATCAGACTAAAATCCTCTGGAAATGTAGGTGTGGGTGTCTTGAATAAAATGTACAGTGGATATTTTGTAAATTAGGGAACAGGATTCTCTGTCTGAATTTAACTGTGTTTATCTAAAGCAGAAATCGTAAATAACATTAATTTTATTTCTGAAATCTTAAATACCTAAAATGAGTTTCGTTAGCTAGTTAATTTTAATGAATACGAAAACTATCTGTCAAGCGGAAAACATCCTCATGAGGAAATTTTATCACGAAAACGCTCAGGACGAACTACTACTATTCAGCGGTTTCGAAATACTCGGCCACTGAAAGGCATCTAAAAATGAGGAAAATTACGGTTTACAGTGCAGAAAAATGTATAACCATTATACGTATTTGCTTTTAGATCAATTGAATTACGTTGCAAAAACTTACAAACTCAGCGTACAACACGATTATTTAATGCACAAAAAGAAATTAACCCACAAAAAGAAGTGAATAAACCGGACAGCCATCAGTTACGTTTCCACAGTTCAACAGAATATCGCGAAGCAGATCACGCAACCTTATTCATCAGATAGTGCCACAGTGAGTGCCTTCTGACCAAGAATTTCTAAAAGGCCTAAGCAACTAACTAGACAGAAAGGAAACATACGCATTAGTTAATGAGTATTTGGCGTTTTAGAAATAGATCAGCAGAGAGTGCGTCACATCGAGGAGAATGACAATACGTTCAGGAAATAATCCAAGGGTGAGGATTCCTGTCACGACAAGCGCTGTCATCAGCGACAGATCGAACTCGATTACTTTGTCGTGGGTTTCTCGATCAGATTGTCCCCAGGCGTCTTTTAACGGGTCTTGTAACAGTCACGATTTCGGCTCGATCATGAGCCTAACCCTTGCTTAGACGGGAAACCGATTCAAGAACAATGAGTACGCGGCGATAATTTAAAAATAATAACGGTATTGAATTGTGTCAAATCAGGCTGGTCGTTTCATGTTGAGAGATTTATTCCGGTATTGTTCTGCAACGTCATTCGACTGGAAGAGTGCATACTAAAGCAAAGACAGTCAGTGCTGAAAATCATTTTCAAATTCTTCATCCATCACACGCAAATTCCTAACAACGAATGTTTAAAAAGCAAAAATAATTATTCTAGAATTTTGTTTTTACAAGTGAGAACTAATTAGTTGTTTTACAGGACACCGAGTTTAAGAGTTAATTTACAGATGTTTTCGCTTAGGAAATGTCTTCCGCATTGCATGATTTTCCTTCGGCATTAAATTTTACTTAACGCATTGTCTGCAGGCTGCACAAATTTGTTTCGGATTATACGAAATGTTTACTGCACTTGTAAATGAATGGAAATTTACTGATTAATACATAAAGCAACACAAAAATTAACTCAAATTTTAAAATTAAAGTTTCTAGATTGGCGTTAATTTTTGCTTTTTATACATTATATATGACAATTAAAACATACTGATGAAGAATTTACCTATAAACAATTTTGAAATGAATGAATCTAAAAAAAATTTTTAATGCAAAAAAATTATTCAAGTTTTCCATCTTAAATAAAAACTATAAATGAAAAAAAAAATTAAAGGTTTCAGATTTTAACGGTCGCCCAAAAGATTTTGCTAAGGCTTTTACGCTCTCGATGAGTTCGCTGTCTAACAGACTGCTACTACCCTCATTCCTAATATCACATTTTGTTTTTGTCGTTTTAGCTTTATTCTTGAGCATCATTTTCTTCGCACTTACGCAGTATACAATTCAAGAGCAAAATTACAAAAATTTCAAAAGAAGCATAGTAGTATACATTTAGAATTCCCGATGCAGCGTTTAAATCTTGGCATACATTTGCTCTGTTTTTTTCCAGTCTTTTCGCAGTTCATCATATACTAAGTTTTTCTTACTAAGATAGCTTTACAATTTTTTGTTTTTATTATTAAAATTTTGTGTGTTTACTTTATTTATTAAATATCACATTCTTGGTGCTTACGTCACATAAAATTCGATGCAACAGCAAAATCACAAAATATTTAAAAACAGCATATCTTTAGAATTTTCGATAGATAGTCTCGCATGCTCGAGATAAAAATATTTTATTCCGTACCATGCTGGCATTACTCTCTTTCAAATCCTTTAGTTTTTAATAAAAAATTCGTTAAAGTTTCACAAAATATGACATAGATAATTAAACAAATTCGAAATTCAAAATTCGGCTTCCAGGTGCACATGCTTGGAAATAGGACTACGTTATTCAAAACTGAATGGCTCTAGGTACCGTTGTTTTTTCACAGTGCCAGAAACATGCGCATACATTCATGCAGATTCTTCACTGTTTAACTTCTTTAAATATGACGCAGGGTGATAACATTTGGTGGCAACAATCTGAAAGGTGATGGGCCGTTTATAGTGATTCAACTCAAAACGCCGTTTCGAGACTGAGTTCGCAGTCTCGAAACGCAGACCCTTTTGGGCTAGGTGGACGAGAGGCATGCACCTGCTTACCTCTGGTAGACGTCAGCTGTCCCCGTTCTCCGTGACTTGTCACCTGTTGCCAACACATAAATTCTTAACCGTTTCTGTTAATTTTTTCTTAAAACTCAACCCTTTCAACAAAGTTCTGGAGTATGTTTTAGCATAATGCAAAATTTCGAATGTATAAACAAAATTTCAAAACGTTCCACTAGGTGGGATTTCCATAGTTGAAAAAAGAAAAAAAATCTGACAGACAAGGTCTCATTCCTTCATCATTAAGCATTTTTAAAAAAATCCACAAATTAAGCAATATGTATTTATTATTGAAACATAAACAGCAGCTTTACAATACTTCATCTGGAATAGACATTATATTATTGGATCTAATTAAAACAATCCACAAACAAAAGTCAATAAACCTCGCTTAGAACTTAAGGAAATCACACACACACTTGAAATTCATATTCATAACAATCATTTGTAAAGAAAAAAAGATAATATTTGGCATTATAATTATTATTACAGCACTTCATTTCAATAACCCAAGAAATCCAAAAGCTTTCAATTACAGGACAATAAACTACTACTCACGAGTAAACTGTTTAAATGGCTGCATTTCTACTACATAAAAAAATTAAGAAGGATCTCAATTTGCTGATATCACGACAACGAGGGCTTCCATTTGAAAACAGCTAGAATGAAAAATTAATATATACCTTTCGAAATTAAGTATATATTACTCACAAAAATGGGTAATGAAGAGCAGTTCTTTTTGTTGTGCATATTCTTTGAAACATTCTTGAAGGGGAAATTGTTACATGCAGTTAAAAACGTAACTCGATGCATAACGTTTGAATCTTCGCTGGACGCTTTTCGTGACGTCACGATCTTGCCAATCCGTCATTGTTATTCTAATGAAATTGCTAGAACACATAAAAACTGCAGAATGTAAATGTCATTCGGGACATCATTGTCAAAGAATTTGAAATCTTGGTGTTGCGTGCAGTTTGCAAATTCCGCATTGCTTTCCCCAACAGAAATAACGTTACAAATTTCTGTTTTGAACTGAAGCGAAAGTTCATTCTAGTCTTTTCCTATCCAAGCAGGAAACGGATTATGAGGGTTACGCAGATTTTGTAGTCATAGGCACGGCAATATTTTTATACTGGGGTGAAAAAAGGCAAAAAAATCGTAGGGTAGTCGCGGCTTAAGTAGAGAAAGTAAGAGAAAATTCGCGAAACTTCCGTGATCTGTGATATACATTAAAAACAGCACGAAAATTTCCGCGACCGAGTACTTGTATGACCACTGTCGGGGAAGGGGGAGGAGATCCTGATTTATTAGAAACTAAACGAATAACTTATACGTAACTAAATAAATATTGTATTATAATTTTTTAACTGAAATTTACGTTTATAAATCTTGGCTTGAGTAGAGTAACATCTCCAAACTTTCGCAATCTGGGATTTACGTTGAAAACGGCAGGAAAATTTTCGCGGTCGAGGATTCATATAAATGTCTCAGAGGTTTACAAGTAGTTTACAAGAAATCAAACAAAAACTAAGAAAAATAGTATGTTATTAAAAAATATTATATTTTATTTTTTAATTGATTATGTGTTGCTGAGGGAAGCAGATTCTAAAAGAGCATTCAGTGTCGTTATTTCCGATCAATATTACAATTTAACGGGACTGTGATTTTATATAATATATTATACATTCAGATTATCTTCATTAAGTAACACTTTTTGTTTTTATACAATGCATTATATATTCGGATTATCTTCATTAAGTAACACTTTTTGTTTTTATACAATGCATTATATATTCGGATTATCTTCATTAAGTAACACTTTTTGTTTTTATACAATGCATTATACACAGTCCAGTCACATTAATGTGACCATCTGTCAAAAGCCAGAATAACCACCTTTCGCAGAGCGGACTGCTGCGAGACGTGCAGGAAGAGAGTCACATAGGTCCCTGAAGGTGTTCTCTGGGATGTTGAGCCATGCCGACTCTAATGCCGTGGCCAGCTGCGCTAGATTACGCGGTTGAGGATCCATGGCGCGAACAACTCGATCGAGATGGTCCCACAGATGCTCGATTGGGTTTAAGTCAGGTGAGTTTGCTGGCCAGGGGAGGACGGTAAACTCATCCTGGTGCTCTTCGAACCACGCACTTACACTGGCAGCTGTATGGCACCTCGCATTGTCCTGCTGGAAGATGCCATCATCCTGAGGAAAAACAATGCGCATGTAGGGGTGAACATGGTCCGCAAGGACAGATGCGTACTTGTATTGATCCATTGTGCCTTCCACAATGATCAGTGAACCTAGAGAATGCCAGGAAAACATTCCCCAGACCATAATGCTCCCGCCTCCAGCTTGGACCGTTCCGGCAATGGTTGCAGGGTGGTTCCTTTCAGAGGTTTCACGCCTTATACGCCAACGTCCATCTGTCCGATGGAGCATAAAACGCGATTCATCCGAAAACGCAACCTGTCGCCACTCAGTGGACGTCCAGCTGCTGTACTGGCGTGCAAATTCTAGCCTTCGCCGTCGATGAACAGCAGTCAGCATAGGTGCACGAACCAGGCGTCTGCTTCGGAGGCCCAGACGCAGCAATGTTCGCTGAATAGTACTTTGGGAGACACTTTTGGTAGCCCCTTGGTTCATTTTGGTGGTCAGTTGCTCAACGGTAGCCCGTCTATCTGCCCGAACGCATCTCCGCAACCGTCGTTCGCCTCTGTCATCTATGGCCCGTGGTGCACCACATTTGCCACGTCGCTGATTTTGGACAGTCCCATTTTGCCATGCACGGTACACTTTTACCACGGCGGCACGCGAACAGTTCACAAACTCAGCCGTTTCGGAAATGCTTCCACCCTTGGCCCGAAAGCCAATGATCATGCCTTTTTGGAAGTCGGATAAATCGCTTCGTTTCTGCATTACGCCAACGATTGAAATGTTTTCCGAAGCCCTCACACACCCTTTATATACGCTCAACTGCACTGTGCTGCCACCTGCCTTCTGTGATTGGTTATTTAACTCTGACATGGAAAGTACGTGGTGGTCACATTAATGTGACTGGACTGTGTACATTCAGATTATCTTCATTAAGTAACACTTTTTGTTTTTATACAATGCATTATATATTCAGATTATCTTCATCAAGTAACACTTTTTGTTTTTATACAATGCATTATATATTCAGATTATCTTCATTAAGGAACACCCTTTTTGTTTTTGCAGTATAGACCAACATTCAGATTATCTCCATGCAGTGACAGTTTTAAACAAGCAATTCCGCCAGCAGGCAACAAGGCAGATTTTTTGGTGCGCAAAACTGAAAGTTCACTTTTGGCCCCACTCGGCAAAAAGGCAATGAAGGTGCAGAAACTAATTTAATTTACTATCCCACCAAGTTTAAGATTGTAAACAAATGGCTGCTTTGTTAGGCTTAGTCCCGCTTGAACAACTTTTAAATCGTTGATAATTCTACAACCATTGCACGCAGATTAATTAAAGACATAAAAACCTGTACAGGAGCGTAAGAATAAAAAAATTCTTTCACTTTTAAAACAAAAAAATGAATGCATAACTTACCAACATATAAGAATAAAAAAACTGAGCTCACCGAGCCGAGTAACAGAGTGGGTATATATATCCTATTTATATACTTAGCCGATCGCAACAAAAAACGGACGCGCATAACTATACGTTATAGCAGTTCTATATACAAAATTTCAACATTCTAAAGCTAATTGTTTTTGAGTTATGCGAGATTCGTATATACGTACAGACATCACAACAAAATCTCTTCTGAAACCATTTTTAAATCCATTTTACAATCCGTTTTGGGCAAAAAGAGTCCTTTATTCTGTCCTTATGTACAGATGTCACTCAAAAATAGTTAAATTGCATTCAATAGCGGTCGAAATGGATATTTTCTTTGAAATATGATATTCTAAACTTTTCGCGATTACAATACTTCCTTTACTTCGTACAAGAAAGTAAAAAATAACAAGTCGTCATCAAAAAGTAAAGGTTGGGTTATTTGCGTATTCGAAAGCCTACGAGGCTTATCTGCCTAAGAGGACAGGTGCCTTCCTAGAGGATTTTCTAAGAGAAACTGGCTTGTATTGACGTTACACATGAAAAAACTACAAAAACATCCGTGTAGCCACCTACTTCGCCGATGGTCCAACCAGGTCGAACTACCACTATTCAGCGACCTGAAGAGGCGACAGGGAAAGGAGACAACTTTGCATAGCGACTTTTCTTCGTATTTCAAAAATCCAGCAAACTTAAAGTAATTCAAGTTGCTGGTTTAAATCCAGGTATAAGTTTAATTTGAAATGTATTTTTGCAAAAATCCTAAAGAAAGTAGCTTAAAAGTTATTACAGTATAAAAGTAGGTTAACAGTTATAATAGAAATTGAGGAAAAAAAAGAGTTACAGATAGACAGAAAGGAAGTTCAAATTCGCAGATTTATTTCTATTTCAACATTCGCGGAAAAAACTAAAATTCGGGAAATTGCAAAAAATATCCTTTAAGTTCGCGAAAATAATTGCGAAAACTTACGCTGCTATTATGTTAATATCTCAATCATAAGCAGCGTAGTAATTTTTTTGACAAAAGAAAACATTAATTTCTCAAGAAGCCTTGAAAGTGAAGAAATGAAATTTCTTGGCGTTTTCGCGGCTACGCAGACAATTTAGCTGAAATCTTCGCGATCAGGCATTTTAGAGGATTTCATAAAATGGCTTCAATATTTTCAAGGGGAGAATTATCGTACGGAATACAAGTAACTAGCCCTCAAAATTTTAATTTTGAGAAAAAGTATTTAAATCACAAGAAATACTGGTTTTTGAAAAAAAATCAAGTTTTGACTTAGTGAAGATACACTGTAGCAGAAAAAGTGGTCAAAAAATTAAAAGCCCTGAATAATTCCACATATAAATAATAACAACGGTAGAAAATGGTTCGTAAAGCATAAAGACTGGTTAAAAAATCGAAATTTATGACATAACATATAAATATATTTAATGAAAAATCTGATGTGTACACCACATGACTTCCTTGTACGTAATATCAAATTATACGCATTTTTTCTTGCATTTCATTTAAACTTATTGGAATGAATTAAATCTACCTCGTCGATAGCGCATAAACCACAATACAATAAACGCACTCTATAAAATTCTCTATATTTGTTTACCATAGCGACACTCTGCGCTAGGTTCACTTAACAGCGTTACATGTCATTCATTTTATAACTCAGATAATGCACAAAAATTATGTATATCATCTGAAGAATTATCTAATCGTTGCCACATGTTCTATTCAAATACTATTCAAATACTATAATAAATCTAAAGCGATGTATAAAAGAAATTAAACAAACAAACAAAAAAAAAAAAACAGTTTTTCTCAGACGATTCAGTATTTCTCATTCAATTAATTGAGTTCTCACCTCGAGACAAGGCAAAAATACATAAAATCTCAAAATATCTATATTAAAAATTGAAAGATATAGAAAAACATAAAACACCAAATGCAGTTAAACAATTAATTTTTTTTTACAATTAAAATTACAGTTTCTACGCAAAAACAAGCAATTCGGCCAGTCAAAGTCAAAACAGCAATAGATACCAAAAAAATACAGATTAATTTCAAGTTCACCTAAATTTAAATTTGAAACTAACGTGTATATTGTTTTCTATACTTAACGCGTCTTATAAATCAATTTCAAACGTATTAAGAGTGTCATTTGTAAGTCTCATAATAATTTCTCAAACAGAGCATTCACAAAATGGCCATAAACGTTATGACATAAAAAATTGATCTTAACGTAAAAACGTAGCGAATAATAGACGATTGCCATAGTATTTATCCGCTGTTGATATTCGCCATAATATTTATCCGTTGTAGTTATGATGTAAGCGGATAAATGATGTTTACGTCATAACTACTTGGATAAAAAAGGACTCAAGTTTTATACCCTTCACCATTGGAGGACAACAAAATGCTGAAATCGTTTTTCCACAAATGCCTAGATTTTTTAAAAAAACAAATGTGGAATTGATCCTAGTAACATTATTTTTATCACTTTATAGGAGGGATTATTGTAGCAAGCGAAGATAGACAGAAAGGAGGAGACAGGAAAATTTCAAGGAATTTACAATATGCCATATATTGGGGAAAAATAACACTGTAGATGTCAAGCTTTTCTAAACCGCACTAATTTCTTGATGCAATTTCTACAAATGGCCCGGCGCTTGCAATTTAATGCATTCGTTGGGGATGGCCAAAATCCTTCCATCATTCAGCAGTCTCATCACCGAGAACGTTGCTCCTGGATGCTCTGAGGGGGCGCAGTTTCGACTAAGTTTAGAAGAAGACGGTCCGAGTGTCTCTTACCTTTCCTCTTCTCTTACCACCAACTTCCCGACCGGACTTTCGGCTCGACATTATTTGAAATTTCTGTCTGCCATAAAAGAAATACCCATGCCTTACTCGGGATTCGACCCTTGGCGAAAGACTGTGGCAGTCAGTTCCATGCCAACAGGACCGTAGTATACTAATCTTAGTTGTATTCATCGGGTTTAGAAAGAATATAAAAAAAATTAATGAGAATGATCGTCATACATTTAGACAATACAAAAACAGACTGGAGATTATTAGTTAGTTCCTAAAAATAATTTTCAGCCCATTGCCCGGAAGGGCTATTCATTTAGTTCTAGCATTTTGCATCAGTTCACTACATACGGCGTTTCACTTTTTAAATTGTTGTTTCCAAACGTTAGAGCCCTGCAGTATACTTAAAGAAATTCAATAAAGAAGAATCTGAGTAAATGTATATCTGTTTCTTGCACTGTGAAAAAACAACGGAGCCTAGAGACATCAAATTTTGAATAACGTAGTCCTCCATTCGAATAAGGGCATCTGGAAGCCAAAATTTGGAATTTTTTTATTATCTATTTCATATTTTGTAAAACGTTAAGGAATTTTTGATTAACAAACTCAACTATTTCAAAGGAAGCAGTGACAACACTGCACCGGAAGGAAGGGGAACATTTTTATTTCCAGCCCGCGAGACTCTATCGGAAATTCTAAAGATATTCTCTTTTTAAATTACTTTGCAATATTGCTGTTGAGTTGAATTTTATGGTTTAAATGCGAAGAACATGACATTTAATAAATAAAGGTAACACACAAAACGTTAAAAAAACGCCCTTTGGGCGTAGTATAAAATTTGAACGCTTTCAGATTTTTTTAATTATTTTCTATTTTTTAAATATGCAATTCCATAATAGGCCAAACAGTTGAAAATGTTAAGGCAGCCGATCATTTTCAGAATTCTTTTATAAACACTATTACATTGTCCTTTTTCAAGATGATTCGATGTGCAAATGTCACGCACTTATTAATTTTAATAAACTGCTTAATCTTTTAATTCTTCAATCATGGAATCTGAGTGAAGGGAAATGCGCATTTAATCAGATCCTGAATTTTAAATTTCAAGCCCTAAATTTTCATTTTTAAAGGCACCCTCGCCATTTTTCGTAAATGCTGTTTTGGTTACATTAGAAGTTCTGTAAGGTTTATCCTAAGTTTATTAACAGTTATTTTAAGTTTTGTATCTTTCCTATCTTATTCTAATTTCAGCTTACAATTTCCTGCCAGAAGGTAATTTCAGAAACGCAGTAAATGCAAATGAGTAAAAGTACTATTTAAATCGAGGTTTCACCAACTTCTAGAGAAAGAATCTGATTTCCTGACTAGAGCGCGTTTGCCTTTGGCTACGTTCTCTCTAAGCTACTACGCTCGGGCATACCTTAGGCCCTTGCTTGGCTTCGTCCATTTAATTAATACTTAGGGGCCAACTATTTAGATTGCTGATAGCTTCGGCTATACCTTTTAGATAGCTTAGTTAAGGTAGTTTAGTTTAATTTAAATTCATTATTATTTAAGTTCAAGCCCGAGTGGAGGCTTTGTGTAAAGTTCCAAGTAGAAACTGATTGTAAATATTCTGAAAAATAAAGGGTTGTGAACCCTTCTTAAGTCTTACGTGTTTTGTTCACACACTTGAGCGATTATTCGCCTGTTAGTGTTCGTGGAGTTCTAAGACAGAACTTTGGAATTAAATAAGTAAAACCACACAGCTCTTAACAGCAAATTACGTTTTTTTTTGCCTTCAGTTGAATTTTGAAATATGCGCTTATGGGATTTGTCAGCAAACGAAGACAGTTCTGCGAAATTCTTGCAAGAACATAATATATTGCCACATAAGCCGAAATGTTCGGTTTTGCATTTGATGATAATGTATTTTGGAAAACAACCATTTTAGAAATGCAAAGTGAAAAAGCGTAACGAACATGTCGGATTTCGAAGCGGGAATAGGTTCGAGAACAGTTGTCTGCCATTTACTTCAGCAGTAAGACAGATTTATATACTGTTGGAGTAAAGAATTAACGAGTGTTAAATTAACTTGGAGGAGTTAGAAAAATGGCTGTTAAGACTGTTGTGGATAGAATAATTACATGCAGGATATACCATTAATAAGCAATTTTATAAATTGTTTCCGGGATAAATATCGAACTAGCATTAAAATATGTACCTAATGATTCGTATGATACGAAATATGTAATTTTCTCCGATTTAAAATCACCATTCGTTTTCTTCTAAAAACTGCCAATTCTTAGACTGGTTATTGAGGTGGTTGCAGTAACATCAAAGTGCCCTTTCTCTTCCTGCAAAACAGATCCCAATTGAAATCGCAATTTCTGCCGACGCGATAAGACCGTTCCTCGTATATTCAGAATAAAAGGCGAATACGTTATTCAGGAATCCCGCATTCGGAGGATTGAGGAAACCACAGGAGATAAAACATTAAGCAAATCTACTAACCAATAATGAAAAGGCAGAATTCGTATTCGACATAGGAAAACAATAGATAGCTGCCTTGTAAGGAATTATGGCATTCTCCCGTGCGTGCTGTCGTGGTATAAGCACGTCCAGCTAGCATTTGGAAGAAGCATGGCATGGATCCCGTCGCAGATACTGTAAATTTCCTTATCCGAAGTGTCTAATGGTGTCTATAGTAGCGGCCGAGCTAAAAATGTAACGGATGAGAGCTCATTACTGTATGGATTTTGTCGACTGGGATCGAAAAACGATGGAAAAATTATTATCACAAAACATAAGGGTAAAACAACACTGCCTACGGAAAACAGAATTTTTTTGCTACACTTATTAAACTTATTTCCTCGAGTTAATCTAACTTGAATATCCATCATTCCATCTTGAATATCACTGATCCATCAAGGCAATTTGAAAATGATATGAAAAACTGAAAAGTTTGAAATTAAATGCCCTGATCAATTTTTGTCGAACGGGAGACAAATTTCTTGTACTTTTTGTTTTTTCATGACGAGTATAAAACTTACCTAAAAAGAAGAGTCAAGAGATCGTACTAAATATTAGATTTCGTAATTTGTCAGAAATGAATTTATTTTTTAACATAATTTAATTTTAATTTGAGATTAACAAAACATGAATGTGACTACAATTAAAGAATACGAGAAATAGAATTCTGCAAGATGCATAGTTTTATGACTGAAAAAAAGAATAACTTCCTAACTAAAATTAATATTAAGTGATTTTCTAAGCATTAAAATTAGAACTTCACCACACACAGGCATATGGTATAGATATAATTAATGTATTAATATGAATTCTAAGATTACATCTTCTCAAGACATACAGTAACTCAGTATTATTAAATATTACACATCTTACCATTCCATATATATTTATCACGTAATATATAATTATATAAAAATTCATAAATTCAGAATAATTTGTACGATATATATTCTCCTTTAAAAACTTTCGCAAACTCAAGTGATGAATAACCTCTATAGCACCTATCTCATTAATGAAGAACTACACGGCAAAAAAAAATTAAATCTCAAGATGGATGATTTATTAAAGAAAAATAATTATCACCCATAATGGAAAGTGCAACATCATTTTCTAAACCGATCACAAGATTAATGCGCGCCCCTTCTGAAGTGAACGTAAGATTAATATGCAATATTCTCGTAACTGTAAAGATTAGCACACAGAAACGTTTAGCTAAAATAAAAAACGAG
Source organism: Stegodyphus mimosarum (assembly GCA_000611955.2). Lineage (NCBI taxonomy): Eukaryota > Metazoa > Arthropoda > Arachnida > Araneae > Eresidae > Stegodyphus > Stegodyphus mimosarum. The sequence goes on along the minus strand of KK112558.1, from coordinate 196,998 downwards.
CAGACGTTTTCTCCTTTATGCCTAATTTATAATTTCCAAGCTGAAATATATCCACAAGAAAAGTATAAATACCTGACAATCTTTACAAATGGCTGGACTAACAGGAGATAAGACGTCACTTTAATCTCTTATTTATACTTTATATTTCACTCAAAACATATTCAAGATTTGTATTCAGAAGCAAAAAGGATAAATAAAAAATTAAATTTTGCTTCATAAAAGCAGTATTATTTGATCTTTTCTGCTACAAGACAGAATGAGCCAAATAATTTTTTGTAGAAAGATGCATGTGCCAATATTCGGCTACTATTAAATTAAGTGAGTGTTTCTTATATATTACAGTTATGTTCGTGTTCTCAAAGTTACGTATCAGGTATTAGCTGGAGATTTTCGCGACTATTTCTGGTACTTCTTTGTCATAGTGGTATCCAACCCCATTTGGGTTTGCGTGAAGATCTCAGCTAAAATTTCTAGATCGTGAAGCACGAATGTAAAAATAAACAACACGATATATAATAACAATACTCACATGTTGTTTCCTAAGAATATTTTTAAGAATTCTTATTCTTATGCACGTAATTGTTTCACTGAACTGCAGCACTTTCACACATATTAAGTTGTTTGTTACACCAGTTTATAGAAGTCAAATCCTCTGCCTAAGAATACATGAATCTAACAGCAGTGAACAACACTC
>KK112558.1:143958-196284 GCA_000611955.2 Stegodyphus mimosarum | reverse complement strand
CAGTTTCCAACACGGAGGCCTTTCTTCGTTTTGCAGTTTTTAACACTGCACTTCCAAACGGTTTCGTCGTTAATACAAAGTTTCATGTTGTTCCCAAAATGGTTCGTTAAGTTTTCTTACCTTCTCTCTGAGTTCGCAGTCTATCAGTCTGCCCTTGCACTCACTGCTGCTAATCCATTTCTTTTTACCTTTATTATTAAGCATTTCCTTTGTATTGACGTCATGTACAATTCAACTGCAAAATTACAAAAATTTTAAAAGCACCATAGCAGCATATGTTTAGAATTCCTGATGCAGTATGAAGCGTCGGAATGAATTTTTATATTTTTCAGGCTTTTCTCAGCTCATCATATCAATATTCAGTATTCTTAATAATGAATCTACTTATCAATTAATAAATGTCAATATAAGTTTAGATGCTTTCTACCTCATCAATACATGACTTGTCAAAAATATATAAAAATGAGGAAAGATATATATATGTTACCGGCAAAATATGAAATGCCGGCGTTATATATACTGCCGGAAGCTTTTAGGCAAAGTGTGAAATATGAGAATTATTACATACTTTCCCTAGGCATTGTATATAATACCTAGGCATTCTATAGAATGACAAATGCTATTTAGGCAAAGCATAAAAAAGTCCTGATAAGGCTATTACATAAATGGTGTGCATTCCTCAAATACAAATGTTATTCTTCTGAAAAAATAATGAGATCGCCATTAAAAAATTTATTCAAAATACGTAAAGAAAAATGAAAAGTTGTACAAAAAAACCATTTATGTTGTTCTTATTAAGGAAAACAATTTTTTTTATATAAAAAATAAGAAATTAACCTGCTTGTCACAACATGGTAGAACATTTTGGGCTACATTTCATTACATTTTTCACTCAAAGACATTTCATATTTTGGCGCTTTGTTTTACTCATACATTTGACGAATTCTTGGCCGCTTCTACTGGATTACTGAGCAATTGCAACTGACCGGAGACGAATTTCGTGGTCAGAAATATGTTCAATTTTAAACAAGCTCTTAGGGCATAAAGAGCATTGTGATCTCGCATATACGTGTTTTGGAATTTCTTCAGAAGTTCAAAGTCGGTAGAAACCATCCTCCGTCACACTCATTATAACTGCCTTGTGCACAAAATATCCATGTCATCATCTTTACATAGCCACACAGAGTATGAATTTTTTAGGATCCTTTTTGCGTACAAGTGCTTCACTCGTTTTCTTTAAACACGCAGAACAGGTATCAGAAACGGGAATCCCTTCCTTAAGCATATCTTTATCATGTTGGTTTAATCCACTATCGACTATAATCTCATCCATATTTTGTGAAACAGGCTCTTTTCCTTGCATAATCTGATTAGTTTCACCTTTTCTGTTGTTTACACGCTTCTCATTACTTTTTCGAGCTGGTCCTCTGTATTACGAATCGGAGATGTATTTCATACTTTGCCGGTTTCTCAGGAATGTGTGAAATATGAATCGTTTCATATATTGCCGGCTAGTTTTGGGCATCATATACAATGCCTAGGCAGTCTAAAGAACGCCGGATTTCAAATTTTGTCGGTAACACATACATATAGACCAAGTACAGTTATATATATATATATATATATAATTGTATGCATTCCCCGTGTCGATTAAAGTTTGAAGACCACAATACTATAAAATAATACCTGTATATCGGACATGTTATTTAAAGCAGGGGCTCTCGATCTTTTTGCCTCGTGCACCCCTTTTACTATTGTCAGACGATCATTCCCCTTCTTTTCCAAAACTCAAAAAATGCATTTAAATTTAAATTACTTTAATGCGTTTTATAAATTAAACAAGAAAATGTACAGAAAATGTTGATAAATACCCAAACTTGAATATGCGTAGTGCTTTATATTCGTAAACCAAAACATTAACAGGTAAATATAAAAGGCCGACCACATCCCTTCCCTAGAACTAAGAAATTCCCATTTGGTTCAGAACCCCTGGTAAAGAGAATGTTTTACCATTACGCATTAATATCTAAGGTTATTGAACGTAAATTCAACCTAATACGCAGAAAGCTAAGACTGATATAGAATAATATATTTAACTATTCCAAATGCCACATAACAACCCGAATTGCATAAATAATGTTTACTAACATATTCTAGCTTTTGAAGAGTATCTATAATGTTTTAGCCATACTGCATTAGAATGACTGCACACACAGCAATCAATTGAAACAATACTACCAAAACCTTCATTAACGCTTCGAGTTCTATCATAATACATAACATTCATATCATAATATCATAACGCTTGTCTGTGCAAGCTCAGCAGTTTATATTTTAAATACAGAGACAATTCATACGGTTATTTTTAATTCCGGAAGCAATGTAAAATTGATTCAATGAAATTTCAATTTTTCTAGCCCAGGACAGACAAGATTTCGTTTTCATTTTAAACGCCTGGAAGATAAGTTATATTTTGCAGTTAACGATAAAATCCGGTTCGTTACAATTACGTGTTGTTGCCAATAGATGATGCGGGAAATCATGTTCATTTACAGTTTAATCCCGAATCACCGTAATAATAGCGGCGATGACGTCCACGGCTAATCCCAGGATGGTTTAAAAATCACAGGAAAGTAGAATAACTTGTATGGTAACTAAGAGAAAAGTGCCATAAATAGTTTGCTTGTATTTTCCACTAGTTTAAGCTGCAGAATAAATCCATTTGGTTATGCAAATTAAATTACTTATCTCCTCCCTGGTTGGTATAGTATTTTGTGTCGCTAACTGCGTAGCACTGAGCCAACGCTTGAGTCCGGGAGAAGTCTTAGTTGTTTGTAAGTGTATTAATTATACATTTCTATGTAATTGATGCCTTTGCAGCGTGGGTTCACTAAACTATGATCGGCAGAATGTGTTCTCAAGTAGCTTGGTAGTAACAGAAGAGGGGTAGGAAACAAATGGACCCGCGTCTGGGATTTTCTCCTACAAAATAGGAACGGAGCTGAGTAAGCCATCACCTATATGGTGCACTTAGGGCACCATATAGGTGATGGTTTGCTTAGCCTTGGCATGGATTGTTATCCTTGGGCATCCTTGGATGGTTTATTATCCAAGATGCCTATATGGTGCCAAGCTTACCTATATGGTACCTACTTGGCATGGATTTATAACCTTAGGCATCCTTGGATGATTCATTATCCTTGAGCACCATATAGGTAACCAACGCCAACGACAGGCAATACAATTCTGCGGCATGATGAAATTCGTAGATGTGTTCTGATATGACTGTCAGACAAGTGCAAGAATTTACAACAGCAAATAAGTAATCATAATTAAAAGAATGCTGTAAATAACAGAAGGAAAAGCACCACGAGAAACAAGAAACTATGTTGCTAATGGCATTAATTAACAATGTTTACAAAAGAATTTGTAGAAAGTCTAACTCGGGTAAAAGTCTTGGTTAGCACTTTTAAGTTTACTTATTTCAGATTACGTACAGTTAAATTATGTACTGTTTTCAATAAAAGCTCCCAACACTATGACATCATCTCCTATCGCTGCTACTTATCTTCTCTTTTCTTAAACTCGCCCAGCAGCGGCAAAGTCGCTGAACAGTAGTTCGGTCTGAGGTTCGAATTCCGAGAACTGGCTGGCTACATGGGCGTTTTGTGGTTTTCCCTGTGTGTAACGTTCATACGAGCCAGTTTCCCTTAGAAAGTACTCCCCTTAGGCATCCCTTCCCTTAAGCTTGAGGCTTTGCCGTAATCACATAAACCAAACCAAAACCTTAGAAAACGCTTTTAAAAATTTAATTTCTTTTTTATTTCATACTGTTAAAAATTTTAGTTTTATTGTTGGCAACAATAAACGTTATATTTTTATTTAGAAGGGGGACGTGAAATACGTGAAACATTTTCAATATTTTTTAATTTTAAAATGATTTTTAAAGGTAAATTCTTTCCCAAGGTATGAGGCAATTATTTGAAGTTCTTAATTTAAAAAACATATTAATATATCGTTCGTATATTGCTCCATGTTCTCCCTAATGTTTTTAACATATATTATTAAGAAACTTCCGATTTAGGGCAACAGTATAAAATGTATGCACAAATAGAAAAGTATTTTGTGCAAATAAAAAGAACATTATCGAAACTGAAAGTTCTTGAAATGCATAACATAATAATATCGAAGCGTCTTCATGTGTGTATTAAAAATGCTATGTTTATGGCCGTCTCTTCGGAAATAGAATACATCGCGTATTTTTTCATTCCCAATTTTCATGTGATAAAGTTAGTCGAAAAGGAGGAAATGCACGAGCAAATATTTATTTAATTCAAACTGCAATTTGAAGTTTTCATTTTCTAAAATTATGTAAAAATTTATGAAATATTTCTTCAAATAGAATGTTTAGAGTGTGAAAAAATATTCAGAATTTTCTCTCTTGTTTTTTGTTTTGTTTTAGAAAATTTTCTGTAAATGAACATTTTTCATCGAAGATCTTTCACAATGCCATCTATGTAAATATTCATTCACATACATTACACTAAAAATAACCTAGAGAATTTAAAGAATTAAACGAATTAAACGGAATTTTTTATCGCTTTCATTGCTTTCACTTTTTTAGTTTTGTTACCATATAAGATATAATTATGAGAAAGAAAAAAAATCTGAAGGGTTTCAGATTTTAAATTACGTCCGAAGAGGTGTTTTTTAACGTTTTGTGTGTTACCTTTATTTATTAAATATCATGTTCTTTGCACTTAAACCATAAAATTCAGTTCAACAGCAATATCGCAAAATAGTTTTAAAATGAGTGTATCTTTAGAATTTCTGACACACAGTTCTGCGCGCTTTAGATAAAAGGGTTTTTTCCCCCTGTGGAGTGTTGCCATTGTTCGCTTTTAAATCGTTTGAGTTTGTTCGTCAAAAATTCGTTAAAGTTTTACAAAATATAAAATAGATAATAAAAGAAATTCCCTATTCGGGCTTCCAGATGCGCACATTCGGGTGGAAACGTACATTATTCAAAATTGGATGGCTTTAGGGACCGTTGTTTTATCACCTTTGGAGAAATATACACACATTTATGCAGATTCTTCATTATTTAAATTCTTTAAATATAATACAGGGCTGTAATATTTTGTGACAACAGTTTGAAAAGTGATTAAGACTTTTAATGTTTCCAAAGCAAAATCGCAAAACGAAAACAATAGTCCCCTTTGGATTAAAAAAAGAAAGAATGAAAATCTGAAAGGATTCAGATTTTACCAGCTTCTTGAAGACCGCAGTCCTGCTAATACAATATTTTTGTTTTTTTAGCTTTATTATTAAGAATCGCGCACTTCGCGCTTATGCCACATAAAATTCAACAGCCCCCTAAAAAAAAACGAAATTTCTAAAAGCAGCATAGCGGCACATGTTAAGCACTCCCGACACACTGAAGTGGTTTTTTATTTTATTTCATTTTATTACGTGCTCCGCCATTAGGCACTACATGGAAGGTGAAAGATGCCCCGCGGAGATCTTTTTTAAAGGAACTGGCTCGTATGCACATTACACATGGAGTAAACCACAAAAACACCCATCCACAACCCCGTTCACCGGAACTCGAGCCCCGAATCCAGCTACCAGTGTTCAGTGGCTTTCCCGCTCGGCGGCTGGTGGGCCAGTGTTAAGTCCGGGCATACATTTTTATATCTTTTTCAGTCTTTTCTCGGTTCATCTTCTAATGCCCAGTTTTCTTACTAAGATGACTTAAATTTTTTTTTTTTTCTACATAAAATTCAACGAAAAAATTTTAAATCTTTAAAAGCAGCATATCTTCAAAATTCCCGATATAGAGCTAGACGTTGCCGTGCCGTAAAATGTTTTGCAGACATATATATATATATACCAGTATTTAGAACCACTTTTTTTGCTCGAAAGTACTAGGCATGTTTATATTTTATTTAAAAAAGTTTTGTATGTTTTATATATATATATATATAAAGAAACACAATAATATTCTAAAAAGTAAAAACAAAATTTTTTTAACCCGTCATCCGCTATAGCTGCAGGATTGAAGTAAAATAAACTTAAAGCATCTAAAGTTGATATTAAATTGGAATCAAAGCAAGGCAATTCCTCAACAATGTTAATAATTGCAACCGTTCATAATAGGTTTAACACAATAACCAATCTAAATTAAAATAATTGTAAAATAAACTCGAAAAATAAAATTGGGAAATGGAAAATATACAAATTTATAAAAACATAAAATTGACTTTCCTTTTACTGAGCTCATCAGATTCGAATTCAGAACTCATCAGATGAGAATGAATTTAAAGCTTCATAAAAGTTGATTAATATGTTTCGAAAACATGTTTCGCTCTCCTGCTTCATTTAATATCAAAAACCGAAAAAAGACTCGATTAAATTTTCATTTAAGACATTAAAATTAATATAAAACGAAAACAATCGAATCTCAAATGTACCAGAATTTTCCCAAGATGCTTTCGAAGCAATTGGAAAAATGAATAAAACATACCATTGTGTCAAATTAACTACTCAAATATATCAACTGTATATATATATATATATTCGCTATATTATTTCTTTAAAATCTGGCCCCGTATAAAAATTATCATAAAAAAGAAAAACGTATCGTATAATGATTTTTAAGAATCCACCTACTTGTAATTTCACAAAACTATTTGAGATTTCGGATCAGATATCTATTTCATCATTTTAATGCATTTCTGTTTAAGTCAATCATATTAAAATTAAACAAAATATTCTTAAGACATGAGTTTATTGCTTTTAAATAGCTTAATTTATTATTCAATAAACCTTCCAGATTAAAATCTGAAAGTTAAATATCTTAGGCTTTACTGAATCGCAATACGCTGGGGCGTGGAAAATTAAAGTATTTTATTTCTATCAAAGACTACACACTCATTTCAAATAGCCAAGTTTGTTGATTAAAATTGAAACATAAATATGTTACATTTTACCGAATGACAACAGTCTGGTGAGATGGAGATAAAAAAGTTTTATTTCAAATAGTGTTGCCACTTCTTGCTTTCAAATCGCTGAATTTGTCAATCAAAATCCTTAAATTTGTATAAAATGTAAATTAAAAAAAATTCAACATTCGGGACTCGAGGTGCACATGTTCGGGTGGAGGACTACATGTCTTTGAAATTTGGTAGCCATTTGGTAGCCAAAAAGGGTGCCATCCTTTTTTCACAATGCCGGGAACATACATACATACGTACATACACTCAAATACTTTATTACTTATTTTGTTTTAATATTTCTTTGCGATAATATTTGGTGGCAACAATTTGAAAAATAAATTGAACACAAAAGTGATACGGACGAAAAGTGAGTTTAAAGACAAACAACATGTCTGGTCCTAAACATGAAAACAAACACTAGCGTTCATATAGATGAATATGAGTTGCTGAGAGTTCAATGACTCGATATAATCAACGCAATGTAAATATTTTCCTTATGTAAAAACAATTAAGTTTAATAATATTGCACTTAAATATCATACTTAATTAGACTAAAGCTCGTTAATTGCATTTAAATTAAATTCAATTAAGTATGAAAGCAGAGAAAGAAATAAATTTCCAATTTTATTGTTGGATGAGGAGGAAAGATTTTTTTAGTGTTACCCAATGTTTCTTTCCAGTGCATTTCTAAAATACTGCTGCACAATAAATACGTAATTATTGTTCATAATTATGCAACAATTATTCTTTGCCTCGAACTATTTCTTATTAATGCTTTATTTAAATAATCAATTATTGGCAATTTTATTCACGTAGTGTACTTGTGAAAAAATGATTAGGTCGCTGTTAAGTAAAAAATTATTCAAGAATTTACGTTATTAATATAGCATTCGTTAATGAATGTTGAATTGATTCACTTATTAAAAAAATATTCATTATTCTTAATTCATTTAATACAAAGCGTGTAAAGCAAAAAATCTTCACTGGGCTATTGTCGTTTTACTCACCAAAATTTTATAGCCATTTGATAATTTAAGTGAATGAATTGTAATTATACAGTTTCCTCTTTTAATGATTGAATAAAGTTTCATTTATGATATAATGGCAATATATTTACAAAAGCGTTTGGAAAAACTGAATCCTATCAGTAAGGGGGATCATTAAATTTCAGAAGAATCTTGTGACATTTTTTTGCCTAATTTTAATAAAATTTTATAAATTTAAATGCATTAGATTTAATTAATCGAAATCTTAGTCGGAATGTTATATGTCAAGAATACTTTTATATGAAATAAAATGTATTAAAATTTGCAAAAAATAAGAAAAAAGAATAGAGAAAGAGAGATGATGCCGAGAGTAAAAAATGCAATGCAATTTGGAGTGGATATTATTCCAGAGAATGTTCTTTCATACATCTTCCTCTGAAATCCATGCAATTTTGCTCCCAGACAGTACTTTTATTTATGCAGATGCAGTGAAGAATTATTATTATTTTCTTATGCAAGCAATTTTAAGTGACAAAAAGAACTCAAATGCCTTTATTATTTACATAACTCGAGCATTCATTACATTTCATATTTTGTGAAAATGAATACTTTGTTTATATACACCCGCATCATACATGTTGAAAATAAAACCTTACTTTTCATATTTATGTAGTTCATAAAAATCGACACCTATCAACTTACGCTTAAATTGTCATGTGGAAGTAAGTTTAAAATGTTTATTCTTTTTTCAGAATATTTTTTGTTCTTTTGGTTACAAGATTCACCATTCACCAAACGTTAAAATGGAATGATGTTCATGTTTTATAATACTCCTCATCAGTTTGTAGCTATTAATTTTTAATGAATAATAAAGAGCGATATAATTAAGAAAATGAAAAGCAGCAGGCATGTTGGTTGTTTGATTACTTTAAAAAATTACGCGTCGCATAATTTCCAAATAAACAATGTTCTCCGAAATTATGTACGTACATAAACTTAAAATTCACACCCACACATTCTTTGGAATTAAAAAATATCAACTTTACAAAAAACAACTTTGAAATTTGGCGTGGATATTCAACACTTCGACAACTAATATTACTATTAGAACATTCATTATAAAATTAATCGTTATTATTTCCTGTTTAAGTAAATTTTCTTCAAAGGAACAGAATTAAATAATTTTTCGAAGAGCTATGATATGCAACTCTGAATGATCAATTTATTAATATTAGTACCAACAAAAGTTAGTTTGTCGAAATGCAAAACTATATGTGTCCGCAATCAAAATTAACTATGCACTTAACGGTAGTTTGTTTCTAACGCCAAACTCCACAAAAACCTTTATTAAAAACAATATTCTAACATCTCCTAACGTCTGCATCATAGTAGGTGTTTATTTTCTAAGTGGCGGCACAATCGATTAGAACATCGCTTTCTCGAAGAAAACTGTCCATTATCTTTAACTGCTTTTGTCTCTCTTTCTATATTTCACATTAAAATCAAACTCTTCTCACCTGTATAGATGAGCTGCATCAGCAGATGAAGAACAGCCCCCTGCAGTTTTCTCCGTGAATCCATTTTCGCGAGATTATGCAAAATATCAACAAAAAAAGTATGATAAAAGTTTCGCCGACTATTTCGGGAAAAAACTCCTGTCCTTGTCGATCGAGTTAAATTCAATAACAACTTTCCTCAGAAATGGTAGTCAAAGAGACAAGGTACGTAAAGGAAAAGAAATAAAAATCCAACCACTACAGAACCACAAAACGGTATCAATACTCGGCGCAACTGTACGGTAGCATGTCACGAACAGGAATTTTTCTGTCGAAATCGAAGCGCGTATACTCGACCCGCCAGCGGTTGCAGCTAAGCGGCTAAGAACCGTGCAACCGGCGACTGCCGCTAGTCACCCCTTTCCGTAGGAGCGCGAGCGTCGAGACCGTTGGCGTCATCTCGCCAATCAGCAGCGAGAAATTCCGCGACTGAGAGAGAATAACTTCGCCAAGCGAGTTGATCGATTTTTATGTATTGAGAGAACTTTATATTCGACAACGATTTTAGGATGGACTTTGCGTGATGACGAACGAGTTCTCTCGGGGAATCTCTACAGTTCAAAAACCAGTTAATCTGAAAATTTATTCTGGTATTTTCAACCGGAAAATTTGTAATTCAGTGCATTTTTCGAAGGAATTCGTAGGTATCGGGTTACGTTTTGCAACATTATTCAAGAGCTCCGCAATATAATCTTCAAAAATCATTCTTCTCTATTTGATCAGTCATCAGCATTAATTGATTGCCCCCCTTTTTACAAAATTCAGTTTAATTTTTTTTCTGCTGTAATTCGACACTTTTAAAGAATTTTTAATAGAGATTTTGGTGTGTCTATTCCTTACAAAATATGCTATGTTTTAATTTAAAATAATAGCTAAATATATTTCTTTCTTTCTTTTTTTTTTTTTAAATGAAAGACGAACAAATGTTGTTACAGCAAGGGATACATTATCCTTTCAACAGAAGTACTTTCTTCAGAAGAAAAAACTTTTAAAAATAAGATTTGTATATTTCATTGCGTGCATGTCATAATTTGATAAGTAACATTTAAAGTAAAAAAGCATAATTTTAACTTTTAATTATTAGTTATGACTAGAAAATTAACCTGTAAACATCCGTTTAGCTTAAAATTTAGCCTTGAAAATCTGCATCAAAGTTACAAAAGGCAACTTTATTAATGAATTTAAAATTAAAATAATAAAAAACCTCAAACACAAATAGATGAGAAAAACGGCAATGTAAAAATTTTAAATTAAAAGCAAATCAGCAATCTTAGTGTTTGGAGTAGATTTTTTCCTCCCCCTCCCCCGGAAGGAAAGAGATCTTGTTAGATTGCTATCGAAACGGTTACAATTTTATTCAAAATCTAAGCCAAATTCAAGGTTTTTCTTTTTCTTTTTAACCAAATTTTAAGTAAATTGAAACTAATTCAATTTTTAAAATAAAACAAAGTGTAAATTAGAATCCCACTAAAAAGAATAACGAGTAAAAATAAAGGGTTAATAACCGTTTACAAGTGTTTTCATCACCATGCCATTCATATAATTTCATTGATAATTCAGGAATACAACTTTTCTTTCTATTTGACACACATACTTCAGTACAGTTAAAATAATAACAATTATAGAATATTAAACGTATACTTAATTAAAAGCGGGTCCTATTATTTGATTGCACTTGGAATAATATGTTTCTTAGTGTATTTGTTTTTAAGCTAATAAATTATTAATTTACTATTCAGCATTGTTTAAAGAGCCTAGATGGGAAAGTGGTTAGTGATTCTGACTGCCGTACAGAAGGGCCCGGGTTCGAATCCCGGAGAAGGCATGGATGTAATTTATCCGTCCTTTCATAGAAAGCAACAGTATTTCCCCTATTAAGGGCATAAAAAAGAGACAGCCGCTTCCGGCCTTAGTAGTGGCCAAGGCCTATAAAAAAAGCCATTGAAAAAAAGTAATGTATCTGCATTTAACGATTTTGATCTGTCTGTAATGTACCATAGAACTATGCTAATCCGTATGTGATGTATGTTTATGCAGTGTATTTGATGTAATGTATATCCGATATAATGATGTCGGTATGTAATGTTATGTATTATGGAGCATAGTAAATGCTAATGCAAGCACTACGACAGTCTGTATACCTAATGTGAGTTAGATACACGTGCATTCAACTTAACTGTATTAAGTATATGCCAAACAACTGTGAAATGTACAACTTCTCAGTAATGAGAATGTGGCTCACGTATGGTCATGTATACCTATCTTTTAGTGTAAAAAATTTCCCGGTGTGGCCTCCTAAAACGATGGAAAGGTGCTTCTCTAGGTAGTTGTGAGTTCCAGGCTATACTCGAACAGTTTGCGAAAGCCGCCTGGATGAGCGGATCCTGCGCTTTACTGTCAACTGTGGCTTAATGGATAAAACTGCAAACACTATTAGTTCCCAGCGAACAGTCCCGCTGCATGGATTTTAATGTGTTTTTTTCGTATAACATTAATACTACCCAATTTCTTAAACAATTCTCTACGAAGGCAACCTTCTCGTTAGGAAGATACCCTTAGTTTGTCGGAACCAGTTGAAAAATAAGCATGCAATTTAATACATGAATTTTATTCAATGGAAAATAAATATTAGTTGGTTTTATTTAATGGAAATGTATATGTTTCATTCTTTTTTAATTCATAATCCTTGTTGAATGAAATAGGATAAGCGAAAAATTAAAATGCTCCTTGTAGTAACTATATTGCATATATTTAACGCAGTCAACCTTCCTAAGGTGACTACCCTCAGTTCTAAATGATTTTGACCTTCTGGGAAGGCTCATTAGAGGATTCACTGTTATGGTCATTTCCACCAACTGTGGCTGAGAAAGATATTTGAAGGGAAGACAACACAAGAGGAAAAAAGGAAAATTAAGCATGCAGCCAACCCTTAAGCCTTTATCGAAATCGCAGTTTCAGCATGGTAACTATGCACATAATCAATCGTAAACACCATAAATAATTAATTACTGAATGGTTTATGAAGCATAGCCACTTAAGTGTTTGTCAGTTATCGAAACATTTTATGAATGAATAACCTTGAAAAATATTATGCAGTATTCGCGTGACACGGGTGCATTTTTCAAATGCTTTGTTGTTAGCAGAGGAGCGTAGCACCATGTTTCGCTGCATATGAGTTATTAAAAGAAACTTTCTCTAATAACTGAACCAAATAAATCACAAACCAACACGTCGATGAGTAATATTAGTTTGACGTTCAGTTTGTATTTATGTGGTTCTGCAAACCAAGCATGTAGCACGTGATGGTTTTGTTAAAGTTGGTAGAAATGGCTTGTTTACCCAAGAGTTGTTAAGTGTGATATAACTCTAACTGTGACATCAACTCTTTGCAATAAAATTTAACGAGAAAATGTTCCAAACCACGTTCATTAATCATTCAACCGAACTGGAAGTATTGCGTTGTTGTACCTGTATTTGGTTTGTAACAGAGCTTCTCAACATATACGTCACTGTAATTTCATTTAGGAAAGCTCTGTAGTTCTATGTTTAATCTTATGCCATATTTTCACTACTACATGTTACTGTGTTATAAAGTTGGCACTAAACTGTCCAACAGTTTAATCCGCCGCTCATCCGGTATGGTGGTTAGCATCGCTGACTGACGTGCCGAAGGGCCCGGGTTCGAATCTCGGAGAAGTCATGAATGTTTGTAAATGTATCGTGTCCGGTGTGGCATGGGATCACTAAATATGCGGCGAGCCTCTCTCGAGAGGTTGGTGGTTGGGGAAGAAGGGGGTCCGTGCTCCCGAAAGGCTCTCCATCCAAATTGGAGGCGGAACTGAGCTAAATCGCACTGTCCCCAGTAAGGTGCTCAAGGCTGTTGCCAACGATAGGCGTATCTTGAGGTCCTTGCCATGAGGAATTTCGTGGCCTTGGGCTGATTGGTCAGGCAAGTGAGCGTTAGTCGACAACAACAATATTTTAACCCTTGCCGATGCAGGCGCAATAACCAGCCGAAGCCTCATCTCCCGACAATTTAAGAAAAATTCTATTCCCGAGCTTAAAGTGCAACCGAATTATTTCCCCTAACCATAGCCAGACTGAGAACAAAACACTTTGAAGGAATGAAAATATCCCCTGATGGTCAGCAAAGTTTATAAATGCCGCCCTCACTGTCCTGGTGCAGAACTTTCTTCAGCACACATCTTTGACTGTATTGCATGGTCAGGCTTTTCAGATTTGATTTTGTCTCTCCGGTGTGCCAGCTGCTATATTCTTCGAAGATCTTTGTCGTCACTAGGGCTGTTTTAGACACTTTTGGTCCTATTTGACATTTCTGCGCGAACTTTTGGACAAAACAACAACAACAACATTGTATTACAGTTTTAGTACTATGAAGTTATCTCTTTCCGCTGTGAGTTTTATCTTTGTTTAGAAATGCAGAGTTAGTAAAAGAAGTATTAACCGATGTAATGGAGTTTCAAAATAGCTTTAAAATCCTAACTAAACAAAGCGTGTTCTACTGATAATAAAGTTCTACTTCCGGTTCTACAAGTGCCCACGCGGGCTGAGGGATCATAAGCTTACAGCTGGTTTGAGTTCTTGATCGGATCCCGCTGAAACATCTTCCAGTTTTTCTTTATTTCTTCCTCCTAAACGCTTGGTGTTCTTTTACTCGTTCCCTTACGCAGACATTTCTGTTTTGAAACTGCTAAAACTACCGCCGAATGACGCGAAAACGCGAAACTTCTTTTGTTGAAGTATACCCATTTCAAGCATAAACAAGCAACTAAATGTTACGAAACTGATTCATTCCTTCTGAATAATTCTTTAATATAAAAACACTGACGTGCGAAATCCTCGTTTTAAAAGTATCAGTTTGAAAATGATGATTATTTACATAATTGGGAGATCTTCAGTAGAATCTCTTTTGAAATTATTGTGTTAGGGGTCGCATAATAGCGAACGAATGATAAAAGGGAAAATTTAGGAATTCTCTCTAGATTTCTTAATGCCGAGCACGATCATGCTTAACACTCAGTGATGAATTTTATTCCTTACCGCAGACAATGAACCTGACTACCAAGAAAACTTTAGGTGATTTTACAAGTAAGGTACTGTTTTTGAAGGCCTGATGACAGTAAGCAGAGAACCAGAAAAGGTCAGTGGGGACCGCTAATGATCTCCCAGGTTAAGAATGATCGACAAGATTGTAGAAGCATTTCAAAAACAGATACATTGATGCGGGTACTAGATATCGCAATTACTTGGCCAGACAACTCTGCACAGATAGACTGCGTTCCTCTAACACTTGCCTATCCAATTGTTTCTTGCATCGATAAATGGAAAAGACAGGTCGGTCAACAGTATCAGAAGATAATAAGAATTGGCATAAAGGTACAAGGTGACTTCTAAAGGTATCGAAGACTCGTGAAACAAACTAAATTTGTTATAAGTAGAAATGGCTGGGACACCAGAATTTCACCGTTGGTTGTACATGTTCGTCTCACCGCATGAACTGTTCAGATCTGTTTCAGTTTTGATGCAGAATACTGCTCAGGGGACGGATCCGAGGGTCTTTTACTCCTCTTCCCCTAACACTGAACAACACCACAGGAATTGCCTCTCATTAATATTTTAAGCCTCCTTAAGCCGCAGAAAGACTATCTACTTACAAACATACATGTTTTCTCCAGGATTTCGAATACGAGTCCAATGGGGGAATGTGAAACGAGATCGACCTTACTTTGTCGAATCAAGATTGGCCCGGCAGTTTGAAAACTGGTTTCGATCCTATGCGGTGTCAGTCGTATACCTATTATAACTCTGTTTAGGTGACAAGTGTGCATTCATTCCCTTATTTATTATTATTATCATAACGGAGACTCGCTTTATAGTATGTCAGTACTATGCCGATGATGAATGTCTATCGTATGGAGATATTAATCATTTATTGATGTTGATCATTTTGTCCCTATCAACGTAGATACTATACAATATTAATTCTGCGCAGCAGGGATCATATTGAATGAATAAACTGTGGCATGCAAGCTATACAGCCGCATACGATGCCGCAGCTCTGCACCAGTGAACATTTTGTTAAACTGAATTCACATATCCAAATTTTAAAATGAAACTGAACTTTAAAATTAAAATAAAAACTTTAAAATGAAAAGAAAAATACAAATTGCAAAAACAAATTATAATTTTATATACTATATATATATATATATATATGTTATGCATCTGTAAATGCATACATGCTTGGATCTAAACAAAAAAGAAAGCCATGTTAGTGTGTTAGTCCATCAGAACGTTAGTGTCAGTGAATATGAATGCAACTTGTTAATATCTGCTTCTTTAGCATCGAAAAAGAATGTTCATGAAGTCAATACGAAGACTCATGAATCAAACTAAATTTGGTGTAATTAAATGGAGCATTGTGAAATTCACATTTTTTCACACATAAAAGCTAAAACAATTTGAATATTCGAATCTGCCTTAACCGAAAGCAATTAAACCCCACATATTCCGGATAGAAGGTTTATTTGGATAATAAAATATGTATTTCTAGAATTTATCTGTTCGTGCTATGTGTTTCTATCCGTAAAAAATTGCAATATGCAATATCCATCGGTAGCATTTTCAGATTTTTTGGCCGCTTTTTAATATATAATACCGAAAATCGTACAGATTATTTACAATTAAAATACATACGCGTGATTTTATATTTCAGATAAAATAAAATTACACAACATCCTAAAATTACCATATATATTCTGCCTGAAGTATCCGTTGTACGCCGGAATGCCCAGTATTATTTTCAAATGCTGGAAAACTTTGCACAGCCTAAACATAGGAATAGACGGGCGTACTGATGTTTCCTGTTGTCATCCTTAAGGAGGCGTGTCTGACTATGTATGTATAAAAATAATGTAATGTAAGGCACATGTAATACTGTATTTATAATGTCATTTATATTGTATTTATTATGTCATGTAATACTGTATTTATATGCAATCTAAAAGTAATGTAGGTGTATTTATTGAAATGTACAGCTAAAAACTGCAACTGTACACAAAAGTAATCACACGCAATGTAAGTTTAATGTAATTCAGGTAATGCATATGCATTGTATGTCGGAAATGAGAGGTAAAGTCAGTATGTAACTCTGTAAATCATGTTATCCATAGAATATGTTAACCAGCAAACGTGAATGTAATGCTAAATATAAACAGCCCTTGTATGGCCATGTAGTTGCTCTTTTGAAAGATTCAAGGTTCAACTCTAGATATTGGTGGACGTGGCGCTGCACCAATTAACCGACGGTAAAGGGGTGGTGCCCACGTCCCCCGTCGCATGTCGCATGTCATCCTTAACGGCGCTACATCCGTATTCCCAGGTGGCGAGTGTTTACTGGCACCGCTTTGAACGCGTCCTATCTCCACCACATCTTTTTCTATCACTCTTCTCCCTCATTCCCTCATCTCTGTAATGACCTACACCGATGACCGATGACACACTGTACTTACCGCGTTATATTATAGTATTTTATCTTAGCTGAAGTACTCGGCATTGCCAGGGGTTGTGCAGAGTGAAGATGCTTTATTTAGATGTTTGGGGATTGTTTTTTTTTTTTTTGGTATTCTCGGGCAGATAATGATTTTGCTCTTACATTAAAGTGAATTCTGTAAAATTTTATCAAGCTCGAATAAAACTGTAAAACACGAAAGAACTAGCACGGCGCCCATGTAACGGTTTTATTGGTACTTGCTTTGCTAGAGCTAGTACTTACGTTGTTATCGGTTACGTCTTTTTCCGGAAATGAGCTTTCGGAAAATCACCATCTACTTTAGTAAATTTCTTCACCGTTTCCAAAATATTCGAGAATGTGGATAGGAAAGAACGCATAAAAATTTTACTTTAAGAATTCTAGACTATTCTGAAAAGTTCTACATTCTTCTAAAGAGTCAGCGCGCACGGCAACATCCAACTGTTTTAGCAAGAACTGATGACGTCGACAAGAATGTGTGACGTGATTTCAACACTGAAAATGGGAAGAAATATTAACATTTTTTCAGCATAAAAACAGTTAGAAATCCTTTGCGTAGCAAGTATGACTTCGATTGATGCCGGGGATGCAGCAACGGCTACCTGAACATTTAAATGGGTGACGTGCGTGCAGCATTCTAATATAAATGCCCTGAGTGGGGACCCGTGGGATGGTTTCTCGAAATCTTATGTAGATAGTAACTTTTCTTTTGTTTTGAAAGTCAAGAGGACAAAATTTCATCAAGATCAGAACAAAACTGAAAATTTGTATGATTTACGCATGCAAATAAAGAAACATACATTCTTCTTTGTACATGTAGATGATTTTAGTAAATTCGACCAGGGTAATTTCACGGATCCAGTCAGTAATTGATAATACTTGAAATAAATCTATGTTTAGTTCTTTTAAATATTTTAGTCTGTTAATTAATAGCAGAAAAAATTTGAAAGGAAAATTAATATCTTACGTTTTGCTGAACGTGGAAACATGCTTCGTGCAAGATAAAAATAGTTGATAAAAATATATTAGTGATTAAGAAGCATTAGTTTGACAGCAATGAGCTTCAAAGCAGCAGTTTGGAGAACTGGCAAAATCAAAAAGCCACATGATTTATAAAATAGCAAGGAAGTCGTTAGCATGGTATAAATACTAAGTAATATGCAATTTTATTTCAGAAACTCATGTTGCTAAGAGATCTAACGCAATGGATATTTATCCAATTCTAGTCTTTTTCCTACCGGAAAAAAACTGAAGTCTTTAGCAATCTTTTTTAAAATTCTCTTTGTTGTTATTGGTTTAAATGCAAACAAATCTGGTGGAGAATTGGATACATTCGTATGTAGTTTATTTAAGAGTTGCCTGTTCGCAGAAACAGCTTAAATAGGTCCTTTCTATTAATTTGGTGTCCAAATCTTATTTTTTGATTTTTCATTATTTTGAGTTCGAAATGCGCTTTGGAAATTATTGCTAACTAACGATTATATCATTCAAAACTATTTCCGATTAAAATCACTCTTTTGGACATTCTGTGTGACTCTGTTTCTCTTCAGCAGTTTCCCGGGACTGAGAAAGCCTTTTGCCAAACCAGAAAAATAGTGCTGTCGTCCATAAACCCCCAAACATTTTTTTTACGTACCGCTCTGGTAAATTTCAAACAAATGCAAATTTTAAGAAAATATATTTGTACTTGATTAAAAAACGGCCTTTGAGAAAGGCATAGGATTTTCTTCTTGATCTTTTCTTCTGTTATCTGATCTGTCAGGATGGTTAGTGGCAAGTTGTGATTACCTTTCATTCTTCAGGATGAGTCTAGCTTTTAGATAAATTCTTTTATTGCTACACTAAATATTTATATATATTTACATCATAGTTCAGGAATATTCGTCACCTCGCAGACATTCACTTGACTTCCGATTCTCGATTACCCTCGTGCGCCCTCTATCGGCGGCTTTTCTACAATGCCATCTATCGGCTGATTACGCTTCTTTCTGCTTTAAGCGGTGTCCGCTGACTAAAACGTTGCGGAGAAAACAATGCAAAGAGAAACATCGTCGTACAAAACATCGTGAGATAAAAGAAAGCAAGAAAACTAGCAAGTTTTAAAACATCGTGGTACAAAATAAAGCCTTAAAAAACTTAACAGTTCGTGGTAGAAATTATGATGGTAAAACGTAAAGCACCTACAAATCATCGTGATGATAACATCGTCACATGTGTTATCAAACTTTAAATGCTCTAAATGTACTAGGTATTCCTTAAATATGCAGTAGTACCTTAAATTTCGTATTTAATTTAGCTACTTTATCTTTAGGTCTTACAAACAGTAACTGCCTATAAAAAATCTCTCTAAACTGCTTCCTTGCAATCTTATCGATGTCATATAATTCTTACACAACGCCAATGATGCATATGTTTACACAAAATTTAGCCAATAGTAATTTCAGATTTGAGATTTTAACTTATAATTAGCCGCGGGGAAGCAGTCTGAAAGGGGATTTCATCATGAGCACAAAATGTTCTCTCTCTTGCTTCGCTACCAATGCCAGCTACTCCACCTGTCTTCAAATTACAGAGGGTTCTACAAACATTTTTCCAATATACGAACCCCTAACGATCTGTCAACTCAAACAACCGGAATTAAATTTCAGATACTGTTATCTAAAGGTATGCTCTCGAGATTGTGATGATTTAAAAGAACAGAGATCACACTGTTACCGTTACAGTTAAAAATTTCGAAATTTTCGATTGGCAACTCCCGCTTTTTTCCTGCGCAAATTGATCAGCAGTGGAACGATACACTTATGATAAAATTGCCGCCTTAAAGCATTTGCAAAAAAAAAAAAAAAAGCATTAAAAAAGGCCAATGACAGCATAAGAAAGGGAAGGGAAAAACATTTTTATTGGAATTTCTTCCAAGTGTACAACATTACAAGATAGTCATCTGCTGTAAGTTTGCAGTTTTGTGGCCAACGCGATCTCCCAACCTCACTTCGACGGATTTCTGGTTCTGGGGATATCTCTAAAGTGTATTCATCAGATCTACGAGATTTGCCAGAATTGAAAGATGCTATATGTAAAGTTGGACAGATTCCTCCTGCCATGTTATATTCTTCATTGCTGTGAACAATATGCTGCATGCAATGCGTTATCACCTGCGAAGGTGTGCCCGCTGCAATTCAAATAAGTTTTTTCCTCTCTCCTGTCTTGCGTTGTCATTAGTCTTTTACAATGATCTTTGCAAATGTTTTACTTCAACGGTTTACGTTTACTTCAACGGTCTCTGTTTAGCCCTGAAACATGCTTCATTTTGTACAGAGAACTTAATAAATATGACTATCTTCATATTTAGCTTAACCGGTAACAAAAAAAAAAGGATTACTCGTTTTGCTTCACTCAAATCGCAAATTATTTCATTTTGTTTAAATGCATAAAAGTAATATTATCGTTTAGTATTAACGTCTGTTCAAGTAATTTAATTGTTTTATTTTGGTTTAAATAAAACTAACTACGTATTTAGCGAATAGAGCTGATTATATAGTTGAGTTTTAAAGAAATGAAAGTTTTGCATGTTGCTTGAAGGTAATAAAAAATATTTCCTTCTTTTTAACTGAAAAATCCTTGTGAAAGGAAAAAAAAATAAAATTCTGAAAGGTTTCAGATTTTAAATTACGTCCAAAGGGGAGTATTTTAACATTTTGTTCGTTACCTTTATTTATTAAATATGATGTTCTTCGCACGTAAACCATAAAATTCAGTTCGAAAGCAACATCGCAAAATAATTTTAAAATGATCATATCTGTAGAATTTCCGATAAACAGTCTCACGAGCTGGAGATAAAAATCTTTTTTCCTCTGTGCAACGTTGCCGTTGCTTTGAAATCCTTGAGTTTGTTAATAAAAAATTCGTTAAAGTTTTACAAAATATGAAATCGATAATAAAACAAATTCCAAATTTCAAATTTGGGTTTCCAGATGTTCACATTCGGGTGGAAACGTTCAATATTCAAAATTGGATGGCTCTAGGTACCGTTGTTTTATCAGAATGCGAGAAACATACATACATTTAATGTAGATTATTCATTATTTAATTTCTTTAAATATAATATAGGGCGATAACATTTGGTGGCAACAATTTGAAAAGTGGAACAAAGCTTTTAGTGAATTAACGTAAAATGCCAAAATGAAATTAATAGTCCTTCTAGGCAAATGGCCCCTTTGGACTAATAAATAAATAAAATTCCTTCATTTTTAACTAATATTTATTTGAAAGAAAAGTCTGAAAGGGTTCAGATTTTAACTGTTGTCCAAAGGGATTCCTTTTACAGTTTAATAGGGTTTATCAATGGAGATTAGACATGACCCAAGTGGAATAAGGAAATTTTTAATGGAACTAGATTTGAATATATATTAAGACTAACAAGGAAACTTTATATATGTTCTGTATATTTGAAAAGTGAAAAAATATATATACGTAATTCTATAAAAATATTGTATGCTTTTATTTTCATAGATCTTTTAATTTCATAGCTTTTAATTTCATAGATAATAATGTATTTTTGATGAAATCAATCAGATTAAAAAATTTTAAACATAATATTTTTAACAATTGCATCTATTGCTTTTAAATAGTAGCGTAATAGTAGCTTTAATCAATAACAGACAGCTTAAATATGAAAGATAAATATCTCACTCATAATTTTGCCGGATGAAAACAGACTCGAAAGAAAAGTGAAACAATGCATATTTTACAATAGACGATATTCAGAGTGAATCAAGGCAAAATCATGTTTCCAGACTATTAGCCTTTTTTGCGACTTTTCCCATTATTTAGTTAGACTGCGTAGTAAATATTCCAGAAAATATGTTTTCTATTTTATGTAATGGAACAGAACTCTTAAATAAGAAATTCCCATCCAGTGGCGGCTCGTAATAAGCACTGTGGAACTGCAGCACCCCCTGTTTCCTCTTATTAGTATTTTTAATATTTAATATAATGAGCCCTTTTTTCTTTAATTCTTTCTTTATACTTCTACGATATATAATCCTTAAACTTAATGTCAGTAGTCATCCTCCAGTTTATGAAAAAGGTACGAAAGTTTTTGAATGGAACTGCGCTCCACAAGGCTGTTCTGCGCAAGCGCGCACAGAAAGTAGCATTCGAGCCAGGGAGATAAAACAGCACTGTCGCTCTTGCAGTGCTGAAATTCTGGAAACGTGATTATTTCTTACTCCGCGCGTGTGGTATTTGGCTGTTCTGTGCATGCGCTCTTAGGAAGCAGCGTACGAGGCTGAGAGGGAGAGAGCACTGTCGCTTTTACAGTGCCGAATCTGGAATTTCGTTGGGAGCTGGTTCTTTTTTTTTACTCCGAGTGTGCTGTGTTTAAAAATCATACACCATATTCTTGGTTAGATGATTTTTCAGCTATTCTACTTGATTCATTTTTTTTCTGTTCTTTTATTTTACAGAAAACTATAACCATGTCCTTGCATCCTCAAATAATAAATTCTGTGAATGTAAGTGAACTTCAAGAGCTTTCGTTTTCATGCGCTTGCAATGCTTTCAATATAGAAAAATTTCCTCAGTTGTCATCCAGAGATCAAGGAGAAAATTATTGATCTCTTCGCGCAAATTAAAACAAGAAGAATGGATTTCATTTTTATATGAATAGCTAAAGCTTGAACTGTAACAATTTAAGTTAAAGTAATTAAGAAATGTTTGATTTTTCTTTTGTAAAATTTCATGGAAGTTTCAAAATAAATTTTCTTTTTATACATGTTTGTTTTCCTTTACACAGGTTTAAAACAAAGGTTAAATTTTTTTGGAACAGCACCCCCACTAATTTTAGCTACGAGCCGCCACTGTTCCCATCATTGTCCAAGTGGATAAGACTGCCAAACATTGGTAGTTGGACTTTCAAATCCCAGGAAATGAACTTCCTGTATATGCGTTTTTATGCTCTTCTCAGAATGTAACGTCATTGTGATCGAATTTGTCTGGAAAGTCCTTTATGAAGGTATCTTTCCTCTTGAACAGATAGCCATAGTATGTCTTTGCAACAATTAAATAAATGCAAATTCTAAAATTGAAAAATTGGTTTCTACAGCCCAATTTTCTTTCTGTGATATATTAATCCTCGGTCCTCCAAAAACGCCTTTAAAGGATGTGTTTTATAGTTGGACGATGATGCCAAAAAGATTGCTATCAAGATGTTTCTTGGTTATTGTTGTTTGGTAACTGGGCAAAGATTAAGTTGAATGCTAGTAAGGAAGACTTAGTATACTACAGATTAAGTCCGTTCCCAAAACGGCCTTGGCAGTTTAGCTTCCGTCTCAGCCTTAAAGGGAAAGATTAAGTAATTTTATTTCAAGTTCATGCAGTTGAACAAGTAATTGGAAAGTATTCCCTCATTTCGTTTGTAACATTAAATTACGTTTTTACCCCTCCTTTTATAAATAAAATAAACAGAATGTAAAATGTGTTTTTAACAGCGTATCACGTTTTGTGCTCTTTTTTATCGGAGGGTGAAGAGGCATAAAGTCTTCTTTCTTAATGTTTATACGAGGAGGTTGGGAAATGTAGAATGAAATGGGAATTATGGTCAAGTGGTATTAGGTAGCGCTTGCCCTAACATGACGACTAATTGTTTACATTTGAAATTCTTAGTAATATAGTGAATTAAGTCAGTTGGGGCACCAACTTCAGTGTCTTTTTACCCAGTGAAAATTTCAATTTAAATTTTTGTTCACTGAGAATATCGTATTTCTGCTCGTTAGCCGAATTGTTTGTTTTTGTGTAGAAACTATAATTTTAATTGCAAAAACTGTTTTTACTGTGTTTGGTGTTTTAGGTTTTCTTGTATTTTACAATTTTTTATGAAGATTATTGAGTTTTTATGTCATTCTGCCTTGTCGCGAAATGAGATCTGAGTTGATTGAATCAGAAATATGCCTCTAATAAAACTCCAGGAAATAAGTTTTAATAAAGTGCAGCAAAAATGTGTGTAATTTAATAGGCCGTACAAGGAAGTCATGTGGTGTCTACATCAGATTTTTTATTCTAAGAAACAAAATTATTAATTATCAATCTAATATTCTAAAAAGATAATAATACTTCCACTCTTTCAGTGCTAATTGCTCGTGCTAGCGAATAGCATATTTTTTCTAAATATAGCATTGTACTTAGTCGGAATCTGAGTATGTTTTGCCCAAGGAGGGTAAAATAGAAGGAGTGAGGTTTCAGCTCAGAATGTGAGTCTTCGATGGTCATTTTTTCTCCACCATTGTGACTTGTCATAGTAATTTTTTTTTAATGTACAATCTTGTGCTGCATATGGATGTAAGAATAAATCGTCAAAAAGAATTCGTGCAATTACTTTCATGCGATAATCTTTACTTTTATATGTAACCTGGCAATCATGTTAAAAATATGATCGTATAATGTATTTTTTATTTCGGATGTTAAAAAGAAAGGACTTTTAAGAAATCGAATCATATTAAATGTTTTCTTGTTTGTGATTGATATCATTGTTCTGTAACACGCAATGATGTTTAGAATTTAAACTATTTTTAATTGAACGCTTTGAAGAATTTGTTTGATAATCCTCATGAAAAGTGCGAAATTGATTTTTACTATTTTTATGAATTTTAAAAATGTTAAATAAAGTAATTCTTCTTTTTATGTATTATTTATATGTATTTATGTATTATGAACTGTTCTGAACGTAATTCGTGCATTCTTTCAAGATAAACTATTACGTTATTATAAACTATTTGAATAAAATGTGTCTACCCTTAAAACGTATAAATTTGTATTTAACATATCGATAAAAATAAGTAATATATTTCCAGGGTTAAACATTTGAAAAGACATAAAAATATACGTACTTGATTTCTTTAACCGAACTTGAATTCAAATTAACTTTCTATAAATGAGATTCATAAGTATCAAGTACAAAATGAAATCGAGAAATTTACATGCACCCCTTTTTATTTTGTTTTAGTATTTATTATTACTGATTATACTCAAATAAACAAATCAACTTCCGTTTTAGAACACCGCAGCTTAAAGCTGAGCTATATACTGGTTTGGTTTAGTTGTTTGTGGCAAAGCACATTACGGCTATCTGCCTAAGGGAAGAGATGCCTTCCTGGAGGACTTTCTAAAGGAAACTGGCTCATATAAGCATGGGAAAAACCACGAAAACAACCATGTAACCAGACTGTTCGTCTGGTGAGAACCCAGATCGGAACTGCCACTGTTCAATGATTTTACCATTCGGCCGCTAGTGGGCATAAAGTATGAAGAAATAAAGTAACTTTTCAATCTCTGAAACATTTTCATATGAAATAATTCTTAATTAAATTACAATTATATCGTGAATAAATCAGAAATAATTGTTTTTAAAAGGTAACAATTGGAAAGTAACGCTTAACAGAGAACTAATAAAACCTTAATAGGTCCTTAAAATATGCATAAACTTCATTTTAAATGCTGTAATGCTATGCACACACATTTATATATTACAAAATTTCTTGATAACTTACTGTATACAGTAATTAATCACAGATATCATATTTATTACTTTAAAACATTAACAACAGCGTATAATTAGTCCAAAGGGCATTGATTCATGTCCGATTCAAATTTCAAATTTTTGCCAAACATTATTGCCCTGCATTATATTTAAAGCAATTAAATAATGAAGAATCTGAATAAATGTATATATGTTTCTCGCATTGTGATAAAACAACGGTATCTATAGTCATCCAATCTTGAGTAACGTACGTTTCCAACCGAATGTGCGCATCTGGAAGCCCGAATTTGGAATTTGTTTTATTATCTATTTCATATTTTTTATAACTTTAATTTGTAAAACATAAACGAAATTTTGATGAACAAACTCAAACTATTTAAAAGTGAGCAATGGCAACACTCTACGGGTTAAAAAAAACCTTTTTATTTGCAGCGCGCAGAACTGTGTATCGGAAATTCTAAAGATATGATCATTTTAAAATTATTTTGCGATATTGCTGTTGAACTGAATTTTATGGTTTAAGTGTGAAGAACATGATATTTAATAAATAAAGGTAACACACAAAACGTTAAAAGAAAGCCCCTTTGGGCGTAATTTAAAATATGAAACCTTTCAGACTTTTAAAAACAAATATTATAAATTTAATATATTTTCATTTTCAAATGCATGCATGCAACATCATAGGAACAAGTACATTTCAATGCCGTAGACGAAATTTTGATCTCTTGTCAGGCAGGCTTTCCGTTCGGGTAGCGAACCATGCTTCTTTCTATTCTAATCTCCTTGGTTTTGATAACTCTTTGATAATAATAATTTTACTATTCTGTTTGAGTATTTCATAATAAGTTTTAAGAATTTAATGAAATACAAATACATTAAGTATCTAAAACTTTTTAAGCGTTTTTAGTCAGCACTAACAGGAAAGAAAAAAAAAGAAAAAGAACAAATCTGAAAGCCTTCAGATTTTATCTTACTCTTTAAGTTGTATTTGGAATTATGTGCCTTTGGGCTAAAAATATTTTAAAAAGCATATCTTTCGAATTCCCGATAGACAATCTAATCCACTGTAGATAAAAATGTTTTTTTTCCGCACAGCGTTGCCACTGCTTGCTTTGAAATCGTTGAGTTTGTTAATCAAAAATACGGTTGTTTGGTGTTTTATATTTTTCTATATTTTTCAATTTTTAATGAAAATATTTTGAATTTTTACGTATTTTTGCCTTATCGCGAAGTGAGAACTGAATTAATTAGTAGCCCATGCGCATTAGGTAAGCGGCACTGAATCGTCTGTGAAATCTTCTGTGTTAAGCGCCAAAATGACGCTATGGTACTTTAAGAGTGTATTTATTCTGTTGTGGTTTATGCGCTATCGACGAAGTAGATTTAATTCAAAATTCGTTTGCTGTTAATTCAATATGTTTAAATGAAATGCAAGAAAATTGCGTATAACTGAACATTCCATACAAGGAAGTCATGTGGTGTACACATCAAATTTTTCTACAATACAAGAAACATACATACATTCATGCAGGTTCTTCGTAATTTAATTTCTTTAATACAGGGCGGTAATAGTTGGTGGCAACAATTTGAAAAGTGAAACGAACATTTATAATGAACAGACGCAAAATGCCGTTTCGAGACTAAATAGCCCTTTTAGACTAACCTCTTTAAGCTAAAAAAAAGGGGCACAATTCTATATCTCTTGTTCTATTCAGTTCACTGACGTTGCATGTCTCGAAAGCGCCACTTAAGATATATTATATTAGACTTATATATTGCGTTTATCTAACATGCATAATTTGACACAAAAACGGACTTTTTTTCTGAAATGTCATGACAACTTTTCATGTCATCACAATTTTTTAAATTTTCTGAAATGTCATGACAATTTCAGTCCGACGCGCTGAAGGAAATTTTTTTTCGTACAGTGTTACCACTGCTCTCTTTGAAATTGTCGAGTTTGTAACCAAAAATTCTTTAAAGTTTTACGAAAAATATTAAATAGACAGTGAAACAGATTCTAAATTTAAATTCGAACTTTCAGCTGCTCATGTTCGGGTGGAGGACTACGTTATTCAAAATTTGATAGCTCTAGGTACCGTTGTTTTTCACAGTGTTGTTTCAATATTGCAAAATAATTTTAAAATGAGCATATTTCTAGAATTTCCGATACACAGTTCCGCGCTAAAATAAAAATGTTTTTCCCCCGTAGAGTGTTGCCATCGTTCGCTTTTAAATCATTGAGGTTGTTAATCAAAAATTCGTTAAAGTTTTACAAAATATGAAATAGATAATGAAACAAATTCTAAATTTGGGCTTCCAGACGCCATATTCGGGTGGAAACGTACGTTATTCAAAATTGGATGGCTCTAGGTACTTTTTTTTTGACAATGACAGAAGCATACATACATTCATGCAGATTTTTAATTCTTTAACATCTTTAAATATAATATAGGGTGATAATATTTGATGGCAACAATACAAAAGTGATTCGGACATTTACAGTGAATCGACGCAAAATCCCGTTTCGAGACGCTTCTGGGCTAAGGGCCATTTGGGTTAAACAAAATTACTAATATATCATTATTGTAACGGGGCGATATTCAAATTTGAAGGGGGCTTGAGGAGACGAAAAGGGAGCAGCAAGTCGAGAAATTTTGTTAAGCTATTGCTTAAACGCTAGCAAGGTTTTCTAAACACAGCAGAACTCCAAATAAACGGACTTTACGTGTTGAAGCTCATCCGGAAAATTGTGTAGTGTAATCCAAATACGTATTTATTATAGCACAACTGGTGGAAATTTTAATTTTTCCCCGTTTATTAGGTTTATTTCGTAAACAATTGTACACTAAAAAAATTAATTCGTTTTATTTCAGAAAAGTGAAATGCAAAACACGTTTTTGGTAACATTAAACAATGAAATGCATTTTTTTTTTCCAAAATGCATAACTCTTCTTCATTCCAACTAGTCCTCCACGAAGACATCCCTCCCTTTAGGCAGATAGCCCTTGTGTGGTTTGCCATAATTGAATAACCTAACCTAACCTTCATTCCAAGTGAAGTCAAACAACGGAATGAATTTTAATCTACTTAATCCCTTAGACTGTGAACTTAAATCTTTATCGAACCAAAGAAGTCAGGTTCACCAAAAGCTGAGCGGTAACACTATTGAACACTAGTAGTTCTATCCGGATTCAAATAGTCGCAAAAGGGCTAGTTGAATAAATATTTTGTGCATTTCCCCACGTGAAAAGAGAATAAGAGCCAGTTTTCCTTAAAACATTCTCTACGGAAGCTTGCTTTATATTAGAGGTACATTTTAAACATTCTCATTCCCAACTAAGCCATCAAATGTGGTTAAATTGGAAACTGAAAATAAGTATAGATTAGGCAGACTTTAATCTTTAGAAGCGTAAAGCGCAGGTTAGAAAATTAAAGTTTTCTTAGGATTTTTGCATTTTTAAGAGAGAATTCTTTTTCATGCTTCTTCATTTAACCCTTAATTCCAAAATAAATAACTAAAAACTCACAGGTAGTTCTCATGCTTATATTTTTTACGTAAGAAATTCTACCATTACCTTTGTATTTTGTTGCGGTGTAAGTGATTAGACCCTCCAAGGCTGTAATTTAAATCGTAGCGACAGCACAAATTATTTTGAAAGTCTTCTGGTCCTAAATCTCTCATATTCTATACAGTGGCTCCCAAAGTAAAATGAGATTGTCGATAAGTCGTCATCTTCTGAATTTGTTCGACTGGATATGGTATCTCTTGCCAATAATCACTCTTCAAGTGGGAGAAGACATAAAGGATATTATCGTATTCTTCCGAGCATGGGTTCGTGGTGTAAACTGGGATTACGTCCAGCTAGCTCTTCAAGCAGCCTTGTTCATATCCTGACAAGGTCACAGTTGACTTTTAATGTCTTGAATTCTAAAACATCTATCAGATCGTATACTTACATTGATCTTCATTTAACGGCAGAAATAATGTACGTTTTTTGGAAGTCATGCAGGGTTTTGTTTCTTGATGGAGAAGGATTCGCGTTTATGTTCCTCGAAATACATACAGCTTTACTCTAAAATTAATATACTAATCTAAGACTAAATTCTGTCTTAATTTAAACAGGCTTCTTTTCCAAACATTTTCCTTTCCTTATCATTTTGGTAGCAAGACACTGTTTCAACTTCCAGTTGCACCAAATATCATTGAAAAAAGTATATTAAAATTAAGCAAAGCAGCAACCTTGTGTTTGGCATAAATTTTAATTAAAATTCTACCGATTTCGAGGGCGAACAGTTACAAGTCCCTCAGCATTAGATGCAAAAATCATTGGGGGATAATAAATTGTTTTGCTCTGTTATCAATAAAAAGCAGAAACTTTCGCATTTGGGCTTAAAGTGCTTCATATCATTTTCGTAACACTTCTTGAAACAGTTTTGGCGTCATCCACGAGATTATAAGAAACAGAAAGAGCTTTTTAGCTTTTGAGATTTTCCAATCAGGAACATCTGAGACACTCAGTGCCGCTCATATTGGCACACACAAAAATTTTGATTCGCACTTTTGAAATAATTAAGGCAGCGCACGATTGGTTTTTAAATTTTAAAGTTAGATTTGGTATGATCTTATAGATTAACCCGGCTTTACCAGGGATGAAAATGTCTTTTTCTTTGCACTGGTGAAAGACATCATCTCCAAACAAATTTTATTTCCTTTATTCAAATCTTCTTTTGAATGTCAAATTCTGTTATAAATAATTTTCCCTGAAGTAATGTTATTCCGCTTCTTAAATATATTCGACCAATCATTTGAGCACAAAAAAGGCAGTTTCTCTGACTAGTAAATATATTGGCCTCTGTTGAAACATTTGGTGAGATGGGGACAAATTACGGCTTCTTTGAACAACGAATTATTTCAGCAGTGCCCTTTTAACTTCCTTTTGCCTAAACTTTCTGATTGTTTCCTCGTATCCAAATTTTTCCACGAATGGAAGTTCACAAATATCGAATTTTACACAAACTGCAGATTCGGATAAACTATATTCCTAGCAGATATCGATTTGGGTACACCCATTCTGCATTTTTGTAACAATGTTCTGCATATTGTTAATGCAGAACGCATTATACACTCTTAGACAAAAAAAAAGGGCGCACCAAGAAGGAGTTATCCGAATGGAACGAAAATCAGTAGAAGTGATGTACATGTACAGAAAAACAAATGATTAGAGTTTGAGAAAAATTGGATGATTTATTGAAGTGACAGAGCTTCACAAAGTGAAAAAGTCAGTAACGCGTTTGTCCAACTCTGATTATGTCCGACTTTGTCCAACTCTGTCCAACTCCGACTTTTGTCCGACTCTGTCCAACTCTGTCCAACTTCGTAATTTCAGTGGAAGATAAGTTATTTGTATCCAATTTCAAATCTTTGGAGGTTCGTTATTAGCCGTATAAAATTAAATGTATAGGAAATTAGAATGAACAAAAAAATTTTTCGTTATATCCGGGATTCATTATAAGCTAGATTCGCTAAGCTGGAGTTTGGCACTCATATATTGCTCCAAAAAACTACTTAATATATCAGTAGTAAAAAATTGCAGGAATTAGAAATAAGGCACTAATAGTTTCTCATAAGCCCTAATACCCCTTAACTAACCGAATAGTTTAGCCATTTATATCATTTCATCCTTTCATAACCTGCATTTCTTTGATAAAACAGAAACTAATAGTTAGTTTGTTCTTTCAATATAATAATTACTTCTGGTAGCTTAATCTTAAAATCCGAATGTATTGAAACTTATCGAAATGCAGGAAATTTAAAAAATCTGCGAAACGTAATTTAATTCTTAACAAACACAACAGAATTTCTTGAGAAATCCTCTCTTCTTAAACGAACAGTAATTTGAGAAACATTAAAAGAACGAAAGGGGGAGTAAGACCAACAACAAGAAAAAATTACCAGGTTCTCAAGTGACAGATCTAACTTTACCGAACTTATTTCACCTTAACTCGGCCATTCATTTCCTTTCCGTAAAGAATAAGTTATCGAAAGTCTGTAGAGATCCTAAGACTTTTCTACCTTCTTAAGTCTATTTAAAGATCATTCATTTCCTCTTTTGTATAACTTACCAAGTCTAAAAAAGATAGATTGCGTTTCTTCGTTGACCACTGTTTTTTATTTCCTTCGATGGCATTTCCAATTTTCTTCATGTTTACTTGGGTAAATCTTTTAAATAGAATTCTCTTCTTTGTGCCTTTGATTTAAATCTTTAAACGGAAATATATTTTCTTGTTTAGGTAAGGCTTCGTATAAGATAACTGACCTATCAGGGATAAGGATATAAAAATAATGTAAATCAGTTTTGGGCAACTTGATCAACAAAGCAAGTGACCTCTTATCTCAAGTTCCAAGTTCAATCATCAGTCGCGGAATTCTTCAAGCTGCTTAGTTTCAAGTAAATTGAGTGTCACTTCTGAATAGTTGCTTTTGAAACTTCGGAATGTAAATACAAATTTCTAGGTTTTACTTCCTTGAAAAATTCCCGGTGAAATCTATTTACATCTAGTTTTAAATTAAAGAAAAAGTATACTGAATATAGAATAAAAATTATGAAAATTATAAATTAAAAATATGAAAATTAAAAATTTTGAAAATTTAACCAAGCGTGTATACTTTTACAATTGTTCCTGGATGATTATTTTTACATTTTAATACCATAAAATTTAATATTTTAAAATTAAATTTATAATTTAAAACCATCATTCTTTATTTTATCATTTAAGGGAAACTCCTCTGAATTTCTTCAAAGCACAAAATTTACTTTAAATGTATTTGAAACAAATAATCCTAGATTATCCAGAAACATGGTTGTTTTAGAATTCATGACACCTACCAGTTGGTCTGTAAGACCTTAGCTCTGAAACGTTGCTAAAGGTTTTAGATAGTGTCTATAATGAATAACACAAGGCATTTGATAATGTCAAAGCATGCGTTAAAGTTTTTCTGCTAAGCTCTTGCGTATGAAGAACGCAACAAATAAGGTGAACTAAAGACAGAATACGGCAATTTAAGGTAAAATGCATGTTACTAATACCAACTGTTTTGAAGACTTTTGGTAATATTAAAATTGAGCAATAAAAAAATCTGAAAAGTTTCAGATTTTAATGGTCGCCCAAAAGGACTTGTTAAGGTTTTTACGTTCTCGCTGAGCTCGCAATCTACCAGTTTGCTGTTACACTCACATCTGCTAATCCGTTTTATCTTCTTAGCTTTATTATTAAGTATCGCTTTCTTCACACTTAGGCCATATATAATTCTACTGTAAAATTATCAACAAATTAAAAGCTGCTTATCAGTGCACTCGATATACACTGGTGTGCAAAAATTAAGGACGAGACGGTTTTTTCAATATAACTTTGTACAAAAGCTTTCCAAATCAACACATTTAATACCGTAAGATCCCCAATACGTAAGGACATGAGTAATGTAAGCAACACTTACTAAAAGAGAAATCAGAGGGATAAAAAGAAGCTTTATTGAAAAAGTAGCATGGAGCGCAATGCGACTGAAGGCCGAAACATCCCTGTGATGGGGGTCCAGCAAGAAACATCCGGTCTTTAATAGGGGATATGATCTCCCCTGACTGCTAGGCAGGTTTCACATCATTTGTGCATGCTGGATATGTGGTTGTTAATGAGCTGTTGAGACACTGCTGCTCGTTCCTCTTGTAGCACCAATCTCAGTTTCGGAATCGTTACTGGCGATAAGTTACGTGCTGCCACGGATCTCCCTAGTTAGTTCCGTACATGCTTGACGCGATTTAGATCCAGAGACCTTGCCGGCCAATCCATGTGTTCAATATCTTCACTCTCCAACAGCTCTTTGACAGTAACTGTGCGATGAGGTGGAGCGTTGTCGTCCATGAAGAGGAAGTGAGGACCCATAGCCCTTGTGAAAAGACGCATGTAAGGAAGAAGAACCTCGTTACAATAGCAATCCTACAATCTCTTTGCCAGAAATACTGATCTTACACCGACAACATGCTTTATACTACTCAGGCACTCCCCCATTACGTCTACCTGCATATCTGTGCATGTGCTACCGTACATCACCTTACTTAATCTGCTGATTGGTCTTTCTGTCCGCTCTGCCTCTTCGTTCAGCTGATATGCTAATTTTTCGACTTCGTCCTTAATTTTTGCACACCAGTGTATGTATAGCAGTACAAAACCCGATGCAGCGGCTTTAAGTGTTGGCATACATTTTCCTGTTTTTTTTTTCAGTCTTTTCTCAGTTCACCATACCAAATAAACCAATATTCTGTTTTCTTACTAAGACGTTTTTGCAAAACTTTATTTTGTCTTTTTATTACTAACGTTCCGTGTGTTTACTTTATTTATTAAATAACACGTTCCTATCGATTACGTCACATAAAATTCAATTCAACAGCAAAACTACAAAATTTTTAAAAACAGCATATGTTAAGAACTTCTGACAGACAGTCTCGTACGCTGGAGATTAAAATGCTTTTTTTCATACAGTATTTCAGCTGCTTGCTTTGAAATCATTAAGTTTGGTAATCAAAAATTCGTTAAATTTTACAAAATATAAAACAGATAATAAAACAAATTCGAAATTTAAATTCGGACTTCAGGTGGCAATGTTCGGGTGGAGGACAATGTTATTCAAAATTTGATGGCTCTAGGTACCGTTGTTTTTCACAGTGTGAGAAACATGCATACATTCTTCATTATTTAATATCTTTATTACATGGTGATAATATTTGGTGGCCCTTTCAAGAGATACGCCATTTAAAATGTTTCAACTGAAAATGCCGTTTTGAGACTAATATCCCATTCGGAACTAACGTTTCTTTCAACTAAAATTTGATGATTTATGAGAGAAGCACATAAAAATATGCGAAGATTGGTGGTTCAAAATTAGTAAAGTTACTAATTACGTCATTAACGCTTTACGCACTGTATGCGCACTAAAATTCTTCAGAAGTTAGAACTCTATTATTTCAAAAAGTTCTCTTTACCTCCGAAATTTTTGTTTTCATGTGAGATTCGAGAGACCGAGGATTAAATATTTTTGAAAGAAATACGTTTAATAAAACCGTCCTTACTTTTGTAACAGTAATTAGTAAATAATAATTAAAATAACAGATGCTGTTGAGGAAATCTCGGCTTTTAAAAATTTCTCATGCATGCTTATTAATATAAATATTTCTTTACATATCTGTGAAATGCATATTTATAATTTGCAAATAAATGCTCCTTAATAATTTTTAAATAAGTATGAATTTTTACAAATTCGAAATACTTTAGGTAAGATAAATGCTGTGACTTTAGTGATTGAGAGAAATTCTTTTCACTCACTCCATCAAATTTTTAATCTAGTAAAGAAAATACTTTTCTTGTTATCTTTTCTAGAACGAGGAACACATTTATCGTAATTCGCCTAAGAGGTAAGAGAAAAAAAGTAAGCGAAGAAAACAACACAGATATAAACTTCGTTTCGCGTTGATTTCTTTGATTCTAACCAGATCATTGAAGGTATTCAGTTGCTTGCACATCCTTAAAAGGATGTTATGTTACACAAATGTAGGGATTAGTAACCTTTCGCTTAATTGCTTTACATTAGCGATAACGCGATGAGAAAAAAAGATGTTTACTGATGCAAGATAAAAGGATTAACGGGGTTTACATTTACTTTTTTACTTAACTTGTAAAGCTCCTGATGAAATTTATTTATATCTAGTTTTAAATTAAAACAAAAAATAATATTGTTTATAAAATGAACTGTTAAAAATTTATAATCTTAATCAAGAATGGTACAATTTTACAATTGTTACTGAACGTATTCTTAGCAGAAATGAAAGAAATACAAGGTTTTAGAAGGCAAATGGGATCCTTCAAATTTTATCGACACAGATTTGTGTTTTTGTTGGTTCAGAAACAGGCTGATGTATTTACTTCTTTTGTTGCACCAACCCCTTAATGACGATGCAACGAAAGATGCAATTTTTTTTCCATTTCTTAATTTTGGTTTTGGCATTTTATGTGCCTATCATGGAGTTTGTAATTCTTCTTCTCATTTTTTATTTTTAGCTTTTTGCTTATTATTCATCCCGAACTGAATATGGGATGGACTTTTAATGTATTTTTAATATAATATATATATATATGGGGCTGAAGTTGAAGATGATGTCACACAATAAATAATGAGAAATCCTTTTTTCACACCACAGAAACATTTAATAAAATAAATTACAAGTACAGATTAAATTGGGATATAACAGTGGCTTAGCGCCTTCCCGCGCTAAGTTAAAAAAGTTGTGTTAAAGTCGGTGTTAAAAAAATTACTTGGCGCTTACTCGCGAACGCAATCAAAGCAAAGTCCATTGCCACCACCTTCGCGTGGTCTTACATCTCCTCGTCTCTGCATCGCTCTGTCTGCAGGTACGCAGGCAATGAGTTTTTCCTGTCAGGTGATGCCCCCTGGTGGCTACAGAACTTATCATTCCCACAAACACACACACATATATTTTTACACTCATTCATTTGATATTTAATATTCACAAATAATTCTTCGCAAAGATATGATTGCAACATACGTTGCTTTATCGGGTATGCCAGAATAATTACGTGTAAATTTTAAACCGATTGTTTGGAACCACATTTGGTTTAAATCATCAAACATCAGAGATCGAATTTTTGCGAATGAAACATTTTGAAGACTGAGCAAATGCTTTAAGTAAAATCTGTATTAATACTACATTAAAATACGTAAAAGAAGTCCCAGTTTAATACTTATTTGATGAATTAGTATGGGTAATAAATTCAGTGGCTTGGTGACCTTATTTTATTTGATCATATTCAGATCAGTGTGGATTTAAATGTGTTGGAAAAAGGAATAACAAATTTTAATGTAGAACATAGCGTATTGGATGCTCTGTTTGAAAGTTCTGTGTGTGGTGAGCAAACAAAATTGCTTGAAATTAAGTAAATTCTTAATTTTGCTAAAAAATATAAAATTCGTATTCAGATATGTGAGAATCAGCATTTAGTTCTTGTTTCGCTTTGAAAAATTTATACAAATTTTCTTGGGCGAGTGAATAACAAAATCTTGCAACTGCGATTTATTTAATATTTTCATGAAAACACTGAGTACATTTGTAAATATTTGTTGAAATAAGTATAGAAAAGGTTTAACAGAGATAAATTTTCTATTTCAAAGATCATAAACTTCTTTTGGGTCAACATCTAATTATTCTTTCTTAGTATATATCTGATTGTAACGAAAGTTTTTATGCTAGAAGGAAAAGACGAAAGCAGTACCTTTAGTGCAGGTAATAATCACCACCCAAATCTATGATTTTTCTGCCAACGTTTTGGTAGTTTTTCAAAGCCTTTGGCATAGAAACTTGGTGGTCGTGAGGCCAAAAATAGATCCATCTTGTTTCGAACGTCCTGTGCAGAACGGAAGATAGCACCAGCAAGATACAGCTGCAGGTGTGAAAAAATTGTAGAAGTCCGAAGGAGCAATGTCGGTGTTTTATGGTGGGTGTGGCAAACGATTCTATTCGAGATCTTACAGAGTCCAGCCGGTGAATGCAGACACGTGCAGTTTTGCATTATTTTGATGGAACATTAGCTTTTTGCGCAGGAACTCAGTTCGACGTTTTTCCTTGATAGCAGCGTCAACACGGACTAGCATCTCGCTGTAACCTTACTGTCTAGGGTTTTACCTTTTACAGGTACTCTTTGAGGATAATAATGCCAAGGGAATCCCACCAGATTCAAAGCATGATTTGTTTGTCAGTTAAATTGCGCTTTGCTACGCTGCCGACGGGCTCACCGCGAGTAGACCAACCCCCTTTTCGACTTGCGTTGCTGAGGTAAAGCCACTTTCCATCACAAGTGACCATTCGGTCCAGAATTTTGTCCTTGCATTGATATCCGAGCTGATTAGCGCAGGCTCCAACAATCTGTCTTTATTTGCTTAAGTCAGCTCATGCAGCACTTAACGACTGAACTTGTACGTCAAGCGTATGCGTAGGGCGACTAATGGACATACACTAAAGTCTAATTCTTTAAGAAAGCTGTCGAGTGGTTGCATACCGATCTTCTTCGACAAGCTCTCGCCGGCGGGCCTCATGAACGTCAGTAGGCGGGCCAGAGCGCTCTGCTTCTTGAATGTCATAGTCCTTGTTTTTGAACTTTCGGTACGAAACCTTTACAGTGTCATGTGATACAGCATCAGTACCTAAAGCTGTACACATGATTTCTGACATTCGGCAGATGACCTTTTGCAACAGAACTGGAAGGAAATGATGATTCTACTCTGGTAGTGTGATAGTTCCATTTCAGACACCTTATACTTAATGGTACAATTTTTTTTTACAAATTTCACAACTCACTCTTCTAAAGCAAGTCTCTTTCTTTCAAATGCCAGAACTCGTTTGAGAAAAACGCCAACGCGAACTGTTTGCGCAGATCATATTTCCGGTGGCGAAAAATTTTTGTTAAAATCCGATATTTACTATATTTCTGGTTTCATTGCTTATGTTTATAAAAATAACGAAATTGGTCATAAATAAGGAAGACAGAATTTTCGTTATTATATTGTTTAATGAACCAGTAGGGTTTAATAAACATAATACGCTACTATATTTGTGAGGTTTTATTTATTTAATTCTAAAGTTCTAGCGTAGAACCCTACGAACACTAACAAGCGAATAATCGCTTAAGCGTGTGAACAAAACACGTAAGACTTAAGGAGGGTTCACAACCCTTTATTTTTCAGTATATTTACAATCAGTTCCTACTTGGAACTTTACGGAAAGCCTCCACTCGGGCTTAAACTTAAATAATAAGGAATTTAAATTAAACTAAACTATCTTAGCCAAGCTATCTGAAATGTATAACCGAAGCTATCAAGAAATCTAACTAGCTGGACCCTAAGTATTAATTAAAGCAATCGGCGAAGCCAAGGAAGGGCCTAAGGTATGGCTGAGCGTAGTAACTTAGAGAGAAATTAGTCAAAGACAAATGCGCGCTAGTCAGGGAGTCAGACTCTCTCTCTAGATGTCGGTGAAGTATCGACTTAAATAGTACTCTTTCTCATTTGCATTTACTGCGTTTCTGAAATTACATTCTGGCAGGAAATTGTAAGCTG
Source organism: Stegodyphus mimosarum (assembly GCA_000611955.2). Classification (NCBI taxonomy): domain Eukaryota; kingdom Metazoa; phylum Arthropoda; class Arachnida; order Araneae; family Eresidae; genus Stegodyphus; species Stegodyphus mimosarum. Next base: position 157,479 of record KK112558.1, on the reverse strand, counting down.
AAATCAGAATAAGATAGAAAAGATACAAAATTTAAATAACTGTTAATAAACTTAGGATAAACCTTACAGAACTTCTAATGTAACCAAAACAGCATATACAAAAAATGGCGAGAGTGCCTTTAAAATGAAAATCAAGGGCTTGAAATTTAAAATTCAGGATTTGATTAAATGCGCATTTCCCTTCACTCAGATTCCATGACTGAAAAGAATTAAAAGATTAAGCAGTTTATTAAAATTAATAAATGCGTGACATTTGCACATCGAGCCATCTTAAAAAATGATAATGTAATGTTTGTAAAAGAATTCTGAAAAAGATCTGCTGCTTTAACATTTTCAACCGTTAGTCCTGTTATGGAATTTCATATTTAAAAAATAGAAAATAATAATTAAAAAAATATGAAAGCTTTCAAATTTTATACTACGCTCAAAGGGCGTTTTTTAACGTTTTGTGTGTTACTTTACTAATGAAAATTAGTATTACTTCTGAAGTAGTATATGGTTTAACTTAAAAAACTGAAGCAGTATAAAATGTTATTTATTTTTAAGAGCATTAGAGAAATTCAAAATTTGTAGGTGAAAAACAAACTGCTTCTGATTTAAATAGAAAGTTTACATTAGCAATGAAGTCTACTGGAAAAGGATTAACAGAATCCAAAACATTTTGTGGAATTACGGGATGCACCGCCATCTGTAACAAAGAAGTCATATAACAAATTTAAGTCATACGTGATGTTACACATAATATTGCGGAAAACAGTACAAATATAGCAGTTGACGAAGGAATAAAAATGATGGGCTGTTCAGATTTTCCGTCAGCCGAGATGGCACGTGCAAAACTGCAGGACATTCGTCACGTTTCTATGCAACTTCAATTATTTTCGGTGAAAAGTGTAAAGTTATTTGATCTTATGTCCTAACTTCCCACTGCAAAAGTTAAGAAACCAGAAAACACATAATATCAAATGAAAGCTAGTTGAAATGAAAAGCGGAACTGAAGAAAGTATGCAGTAAGAATCATTCAGGAATTCATTCAGGAATCCATTCAGGAATCATTCACAAATGGAAGTGAATGGTGTGCTAAGTATGCTTTCTCGATCCGAGGAAAAGTATAGTGTTCTTTACTACTTGAAAGGTAGCTTGTACAATGTTCCAATTTTCGAAGATAAACTATGTGGGTCAAATTCAGAAACGAATGCGCGGATTGGCCGGATTCGAAACTCGAACCGAACTACCAGTGCTCGGCGATTTTACCGCTCAGCCGCTAGTGGGTCCCTTTATTCACAATGGTGTGGGATTTAATTTTTCATGTTTGATCATTTTTATGTCTTATCGACGAGCGCAAAGGTCCTACGCGAATTTAAAACGTCCGCCACAAAGCATCTTTTCCCTACCGTGTAGTTTCTAATAGCGAAGCAGGTAATAAAATAAAGTCTTGCTTAATTTGTTTTTTAAAATCGCTGTCATGTACATTTATTTGTAAGACCCCATTATTTTATAAGAATTCTTCAATTAAAGTTTTTTATAATTATATTTAAATCTATTTCTATTTTCATCGCTTAATTTTATATATATTTATATTAATAACAAAATTCCGTGTAAATGAAAAAAGAATTTTCAACATATGCTGTTCTTGTTTACATGAAATATATTTAATAACATTTGTTAACTTTCATTTCATTTTATTCGTGATATAAAAGATGATAGTTGCACTTTTGTCTGTATTTTTCAGATGAAAACCATCTGTTATTCGAACTAAATAATCAATAGATCAGGAATATTCGTTGGATAATTTAGTTTAAATCCATTAGCATATTTATCAATAAATTAAGTACTTAAACAAAATATTAATTATATTTTCAGATTATATATATTATTACCTTCATATCCCTTTACCAAATTTTCATTAATACAGAGATTCTCTGTTTTTGCTGAAATCATCATAAATCGTTTGTTGTTCGCTCATCAGCTCTTTTTCACTAACGTTTACGCAAGGTAATTAAAATGTCTCCTGAAAAACCTATAAACGAAAATAATTTATAAAGCCTGTTTCTTGAGAAGTTACTTAATCTAAACAGGCAATAGAGAGACTTTATTTTTCGGACGAAAATTTAATATCAGTTTCAACGAATGGAATTTTTTAATACAGTATGACCGGAAAGAGACAACATGCTTTTTTAGTGTCACAGCCTTCTACCTCAAAAAAGTCGCGCCTGATCTCGGTAAATGTTGAGGAAGTTAGCTTATTTATTTCCACCTTAAGCGTATTGCTGATCTGAATTTGGTTATTACTGTCATGATATTACAAGCTTAGCATTAAAACGGAAAAAAAAATCTAAAAGTTTTTCAGATTTTATATTACACCCAAAGGTGCTTTTTTTACAGTTTTGTGTGTTATTTTTATTTGTTAAATATCATTTTCTTCTCACTTAAACCACAAAATTCAATTCAACAGCAACATCGCAAAATAGTTTTAAAATGAACATAGCTTTAGAATTTCCGATACCATTCTATTATACCAATTCGAGAAACATACATACACTTATGCAGATTCTTCATTATTTAATTTCTTCAAATATAATACACGGCTCTAGTATTTGATGGCAACAATTTAAAAAGTGATACGTCATTTAAAGTGAATCATCGCAAAATACCAAAACGAAATTAATAGCCCTTCTGCGCAAATTGCCCCTTTGAACTAAAAAGAAAAATCTGAAGGGTTACAGTTTTTAAATTAAGCCCAAAGAAACTTTTATTTTAACGTTTTGTGTGTTACCTTTATTTATTTAATATCATGTTCTACAGACTTAAACCATAAAATTCAGTTCAAGAGCAATATCGCAAAATAATTTTACAATGATCATATCTTTAGAATTTCCGATATACAGTCTGGAAAGCTGGAGATAAGAATGTTTTTTTTTCTGTACAACGTTGCCATTGCTCGCTTTGAAATTCTTGGGTTTGTTAATCAAAAATTCGTTAAAGTTTTAAAAAATATGAAATCGATAATAAAACAAATTCCAAATTTCAAATTTGGGCTTCCAGATGCCCATATTCGGGTGGAAACGTTCAATATTCAAAATTGGATAGCTCTAGGTACCGTACTTTTATCACAATGCAAGAAACATACAGACATTTATGCAGATTATTCATTATTTAATTTCTTTAAACATAATACAGGCAGATAATATTTGGTGGCAACAATTTGAAAAGTGAAACAACGCTCTTAGTGAATCAATGCAAAATGCCAAAGAGAAATTAATAATCCTTCTCTGCAAATTGCCCCTTTAAACTAAAAAGAAAACTTCAAAGAGAAGGGTTCAGATTTTAAATTACGTCCAAGGGGGTGTTTTTTTAACATTTTGTATGTTACCTTTATTTATTAAATATCATGGTCTTCGCACTTGAATTATAAATTTCAATTCAACAGCAATATCGCAAAATAATTTTAAAATGAGTATAGTTTTAGAATTTCCGATACACAGTCTCACGCGCTGGAAATAAAAATGCTTTTTTTTTCGTATAGTTTTGCTATTGCTCGCTTTGAAATCGTTCAGTTTCTTATTCAAGAATTCGTTAAAGTGTTACAAAATATGAAATCGATAATAAAACAAATTCCAAATTTGGGCTTCCTAATGCCATATTCGGTGGGAGATTACGTTATTCAAAATTTTATGGCTCTAGGTATCGTTGTTTTATCACAACGCGAGAAATATACATACATTTATGCAGATTCTTCATTATTTAATTTCTTTAAGTATAACACAGTCGATAATATTTGGTGGCAACAATTTGAAAAGCGATACGTCATTTATCAGCGCAAAGTGCCAAAACGAAATTAATAGCCCTTCTGGGCTAACGCCCTTTGGGGTAAAAAGACCAGTGGGTTGTTGCAAACTTTAGTTAGATTTCAATTTAGTTTAAACGTCCATAAGCCGTTGCTAATAAAACTTATGCTAAATTTTACCCTTGAAATCTATTTTGTGTTTGATAGTTAAGCAGTTCCCGGAGCGATATGTTGCCAAGACTTAGATTTAATTTCTGTCTGTAGCAGTTACGACTTATTTGCTGTTAAAGTCAAGCTTTCGAGAGCAATCTGCCTTTGGGAAGTGGTGATATTTCGTAGAAGATTTTGTAAGGTAAACTGGCTCTTGCACACCTTACATGAGGAAATTCACTAAAATGCTCATAGAGCCAGCACGTTCGCCGGAATTCAAACCCCAGACCGAACTACCAGTGTTTAGTTATTTTGCTTTTTAATGTTAGGCTGCTGGTAGGCTCGTTAACTGTTAAGGACAAGTCGTTGTAACTTATTTTACATCCCAGAAGCTGTATTTTTCCGTGCTGTAAAATAAGTTACGAAATTTTAACATTTTACGGCAGTGCAGCCCACATTTCTGACATTTAATCTGATCAAATGCGAATGTGACAAATGACAAGCGACAAGAATCAGAGTAAAGTGAATAAATTTCTAGGACTCTTATTTCAAAAGTTAAATAAAATCGTTTTCATCTGCGGGAATCAAATGATGGAAAACAGTAAACATATACCTACGTGAGAAGTAGGTTAGATATTCGAGAATGTTCTAGGTAATGATAGGAAATTTAACCATTCACGTCATCTGTTGACAGAAAAGGAAATGAAAAGCGACTTGGAAAAAAATTCTTGAAAAACTTGCAATGAAATGGGTTAACCAGAACCGGAGGATTTTCTTATAATAAAAAAATTGCTGCACTGTTCAGCGATGTGAGTCGCTTTAAACTTTTAATCAAAGTTCATTTAAAGAATAAGGCTTTGATAAGAGGCAACTGTTTTGACTCGATTCAGTAAACAATGTTCTATATAGAATCAAATACAAGACGTCAAACAAATATTCACATCCTACCGTCATTATTCAATCATTATAGCTCAGCCGAAGCTCATTAATTATATAAAGATTATGCAAATAAAGCTTTCAAATTCAGTTCATGACAGCTTTCTTTACTCTGTAAGTTGTCTACTGTACGGTTGCATTTTCTGTTAAAACTACTAAGATATTATCTAATATTTCTAGCATAGACGAAACAAAAAACGAATTTGTTTTAAGGCTAGGAGTAAAACCACATCTTTGCAGTGAAAGAAATAAAAGAGAAGGCAGACGTCTGCTCCCAGGACTAAACTACACCTGATAAATGTGCTAGATTTTTTCGGAAAACCTTTGTAACAAACCTGGTGTTATAAAAGTAACTATTTATTTAATTTACAAAGAAGCAGCAATGAGAGCTATCTGTAACAGGCGAAAAAATTTCTGAAGCGTTCTAAGGACGGAAACTTTCGTACAACTCAATGACGGTTTTCAACAAGCAAGTCTAAATTTGGCAAAATTAAAATATTTTAAGATCGAGAGAGGTATGACTGGATTCTAAAAGTTCGTGGGAAATCATTTCGACCATTCTTATCTTAGTACGACTTTAATCAGCCAAGATGTTAATTAAAACCTCTGGAAACGCTAATTTTCACACTCATTTTCCCGGCTGGAACAGTCTTGCATGCTGGAGAAGAAAACCTGTTTTATTTCGAAAAGTGGTGCCACTGTTCGCTATCAAATCGTACAGTTTGTTAATAAAACATTTGTGGGTTTTACAAGATATAAAATAAAAAAAAAATCTGAAAGATTTCAGATTTTAAATTACGTCTAAAGGCGCGTTTTTTTAACGTTTCGTGTGCTACCTTTTTTTTATTTATCATGTACTACGTACTCAAACCATAAAATTCAGTTCAAAATCAATATCGCAAAATCATTTTAAAATGAACATATCTTTAGAATTTTCGTAAGTCTCGTGAGCTGGAGATAAAAATGTTTTTTTTTTTCCGTACAGTGTTGCCATTGCTCGCTTTGAAATCATTTAGTTTGTTAGTCAGAAATTCGTTGAAATGTTACAAAACATAAAATCGATAATAAAGCAAATTTCAAATTCAAAATTAGGGCTTCCAGATGCCCATATTCGCAGTAGGATTACGTCATTCAAAATGCGATGGCTCTAGGTTTTATCACAATGCGAGAAACACGCATACATTTATGCAGATTTTTCATTTTTTAAAATTTAATGCAGAGCGATAACATTTAGTGGCAACAATTTGAAAAGTGAAACGGGCATTCAGAGTGAATCGACGCAAAATCGCAAAACGAAAGTAATAGTCCTTCGGGACTAAATCCCTTTGGACTAAAAATAGTGTTGCCAAACATTAAATAAGGATTACAAAAATTCGTCGGAAGCCAATTCGACCATTCTCATCTCCGTACGAATTTAATCAGTCTAGATATTAATTAAAAGGAAAAGGCTGAAAATGTTTATTTTTGCACTAATATTTCCGAGTGGCAACAGTCTCGCAAGCTGACATGGAAATCTGCTGTATTCTGAAAAATTTTGCTACTGCTCGAGTTCAGATCGTAGAGTTTGGTAATAAAAAATTTCTAAGTCTTACCAAATATGAAAGAAAAACAGCATTGCCAAATATTAAATGTATTATTATATAAGTTCATATTCTGACGTTGAAGAAAGCCCGCTATTTCATGTTACGTCATTGTATGTCGAAAATGTTTCGTTAACGTCAGCGTTTAAAATAAATAGCTGCTGTTGGTAACTCTTGTCTTAGGTTAGGATAACTGGCACGATATGTTATTGCCACATTAATTCTTTTATTGATATTGAGAAAAAGTTGTTGTGTTAGATTAAATTTAAATCATGGCTTGATACGTATACATATTAACCAGAAATTTCCAAAGTTTTTGTTTCCTGGTTTGGCAACAGAAAATTATTTCCGATATGGTTGTTGCTTGGAAAGAATGAACTGATTTCATTAATATTGAAATGCTTTTACATATTTTCTTTATATGCGTTGTAGAGACATTAGATTATTTCGAAACGGGAGACATGAAAAATGAGCAATGAACACGCCGGGACTCGAACCACGGAATTCTCGAATTCGCTCCGAGAGTATGACCATTACACTACGAAGGCATGCTAACAAGGCGGGAGAAATGCCTTATATATTTCCCCTTTTAAAAGGGGGCTGAGGATTAGGGGACCCAGTCACCAAATTCTAGTGGTGGAGAATCATCATCCACCACCTTTTTTAGTTCGGGCGCCACTGTAGAGACATCAGGTTATTTTGAAGCAAGAGACATGAAAAATGGCAATGCTCTCACCGGGAGTGAGCCACGAACCTCTTAAATACACGCCGAGCGTGCTGACCACTACACCACCAAGGCATGCTAAGAAGACGAGAGAAATACCTTATACTGTACATATTTGAATTTAACAAAATTTCTATTCGTAAAAAGCAATTTAAAGTAAAAAATTAATTATAGAAATAGGTTTAAAAGAAATTATAAATAATTTATATTGCTGCGAACTAATCTACAATATCATTTAAATTTTGAGAACATAAGTAAATCAAGTATCAAAATCTATTAACAAATATAAAATTGTAATAAATTTTTTAAAATCCTAAAAATAATAAATATGCATAACTGAATAATTGTTGAGCTGGCAGAAGACAGACTTATCGAGGGAAAGTTGCCCTCAAACCTAACTCTTCAATTATTCAATTCGTGTTTCGTCATTTATGTAGGCAAGTGTAAAATTCAAAACCAAAAGTAAAACCAAATGATGTATCCTACCAAAACAATTCAAACGAGTGGAACTTTTAGAAAAGAACAAATCAAAGCCAATACAAAACAATACCCTTTATAAAACCAATTTTTTAGAAAACCAATTTAATTTAGAAACTCTTGTCCACAAAAAACTTCCCCGATACGAATATGCATATAAACAAAAAAGATACAGATACTATTAACATACAAAAAATAAACTAGAAACTAAATTAAACAATACTAAATTAATATAATAAAGGCAAGTAAAAAATAAGTTTTAAATTAAATGAATTAATTTACCATTATTTCTATTGGAGTGTGGACAAGGAGCAGCATGTCAAATTAAGTGATGTAAAGTAGTGTTTCTTCTATTTATAAAAGAGGGCCCTAGTAAAAGGTAAAGTTGAGTGATAAGCTGTTGCATATAAGAACGATTTAAAAAACTATTTAAAATTATTCTGAAAACTATATGTAATGTAAAAAGTGTGTTCTGTAGCTAAAAATTTTTAAAATCTAACTGTGTAATAATGTAAAAATGTGTAAAAATTGTGAAAAAGCAAACTGTTGTAATGTGAAAAATGGTTGCAAATTACTAAGGACTGTAAAAAGTTTTCAGTAAATTTAATTTATGAAGTATTTTTGAATATTAATTTAGAAAAATTAAAAAAAAATTAATGAAAGTAAAAAGTATTGTAATATTTAATTACATTAAAACTGAATTTAAGATGTGTAATAAAACTAACTAAATACTAGCTAAAAAGTTAAGGAAAAGGAGAAGAAGATTAAAACTTTCACTCAATTCGGGCTATAATTGAGACTTTTGAAAAGAGTTGGTCCTTTATTAGTAAAAGTAAAGAATCCAGTATTAAATATACATTTTTACAAAATATTCACAAGATAATCCCTTAACTCTTCAAAATACTTCATTACCCTCCAGTTAAGGTTTAAGGTAATGTTATCGTACTATAAAGAGTCAATAAATTATAAAGAAAAGTTAATGCATGCCTTTTTAATATATAAATTAATAAATTGTGTTGGGACTTGGTTATTAACGTGAATATCAGTTTTATTATTTCATCTTTTAAATTTTTTATTTCAGTACAAATGTTTTTTATTGTGATTAGTTGGCTATAAAAAGTGTTACTTATTACTTTTCTAGAGATATTAGAGTTCCAATTAATTAGTTTAATAGTATTAAAATGGAAATTTCTCCTTTTATCATATAATTTAATTTAACCGTGTTTGATTAGTCAAGGTATTCAATAATATCAGGCCAAGGTATTCAATAATATCAGGCCAAGGTATTCAATAATATCTTGATTAGTATTAGTTTTATCAAGTGTTAAACTATTTGGGTAAATTTTGAATTGTTCTAAAGCAGAATTATTATTGAAAGTTATAATATCATCAATGTATCTAAATGTATTCTCAAATAACTTTAATTCATTCTTATTCAAACTAAGTTGGAATTTATATTCATAAGCAAAAAGGAATAAGTTACATATTTGCGTAGAACTGTTGGCTCCTATTGTATTCCTCTAATCTTCTGAAAGATCTTACTATTGAATTTAATGTAGTTATTAAATAATGTACAATTCAGGTAAGTTTTCCATCTATCAATTCAAAGGATGTTAAGCATATCAGGAAAAAGTTGTGGGAGTTTCATTAAACTAGTAAAAATTTCTTCTAATGGTAGAGAAGTATAAAGGTTCTCAGAGTTATAGCAGTTAAAGTTCTTAATTTCTAAAATTTTAAATATGTTGAGAACTGGAGTATTAATAATAAATAATCCAACTATACTAATGTTGTTTGTTAACTAGTTGATGAATTAAAATACAGATTTTTTTAAGTAAAATTGCAAATATGTAATCTATATTCTTTTTATAATTATTTGTACTATTTGCAGTAAATCTAAATTTGAGTGGTGATTTATGAAATTTAGGAAGAGCATATAGATTTGCTAATCTATTGTAGTTGGATGGTTGTGAAATTTGAAGTTTTTTATGAATTGCTTTAAGTTTCTTTGCAATGACATTTTCTTGTGAATTGGTTAGTTTGTAAGTAATGCCATTATTCAGTTCAGTGTTAATTGGTGAGACATAAAAGAATTTTCAAACAATGCTGAAATTATTACTGGCTTTGTCAATTTTTGTAATAATGAATTTTAGGTTTCAAATCTTTTAAAAGAGGATTGACAAAATTCCATGGTAAATTGCTGTTAAATTCAATGCTTCGAATTATTTGCTTCAATTCTTCTAAAACTTCATGTTTCCATGCCATAAAGGCAGAATTTGGAATATTTAATTTGCAACTTGTTTGAACTATGAACTCGTTAAGATTTTTTTCGAAACTTTTAAAACAGTGATTTTTGCCAATTTTCAAGACTGCTCTAAATTTAGTGCCTTTTCCCATTAAATTTCTTAAAAGCTGGTTTTTTACTATTGTTAAATTGCCAGTAACAATACGTTTATGAAATTCGTCTACATAGTCTTTGTAATGAAGCTCTCTGCAGTATCAGTGGGCTGCAGAATCTAGATCATAGTGGTTAATTAACAATTTGCTAAGAGGTTTTGATACTTAAAAGCTGGTGAGATTTGTACTTTTGTACTTTAAATACTGTACATATTTGTAGAACTTATAAATTCCCCCCCCCCGCATCTGGCGGGCATGCCCTCTAGTTTTAATTTTAAATTCAGATAAAAATATCTGAACATTGAAACTGTATTTTATCCATTGACTAGTAAGTTTTTGTTCTTATTTAAATACTCATGTATCTTACAAGCTAACAGTTCTTTTACTTCTAATCATCAGAAGCACAAAGCTCATTTTAAGAGTATGCAAACTAAGAAATCTGTATGCAGCGTGAAGGAAATGTAATATGCACGAGAAAGAAATATAAAATAATACATCTAAAATTTAGCGGATTTCAGCTAAGTCACTGAGCAATTACTATTTTTCTCAATTATTTAAATATCTGGTTTTAAGAGAAATCAAAATTATGAAACCATTTGTGTGACGAGAAATCAAAATTAGGTGTGCGCAGACTTTTATAAGATAGCTACCGTATTTGTCACAAATGAGATTCGAAATGACCTCTTTTAATTCACAGTTACATATGAAATAAACTAACAAATTATCCCTTTAGACTAGGGAACTTAGAGGAGTATTAATCATATGTAGGTTTCGGTTTTTAAGAAATTGTTTGTTAAATAGTATGGTATAGAATTGTATGACTAGGACAATAAATATAAGCAAAATTATGAGACTACTTTATATAATAATATTTTGTTGTTCCAAGGTATAACATATGACTCGATATTCTACTTGTCTCGCTGTACGACTACTGAAGCAGACTGAAGTAATCCCCAAAAGAAGCTACTTCAAATTCTTGATCATGATGATGAATGATGATATGAATGGAACCAAACCATGACCTTTTCAGCTTCAGTTTTGGAATCGGAAATGGAATCCACAAAAGACAAATACACGGAGTACGAGTATGATACAATATCAAGACTTGTCTTTGCACCGGAAAGTGATAAGTCTCTGTTATTGAGACGGCAAATCGTACCAGCTAATACATTTGTTATATCTCTAATGTCTCTTGTAGGAGAAAAGAGGTCACGTGTGAAAATGGAAGGAACATAAATGTAGAACATATGAAATAAACACTTAAAAATCTTCTTATAATACTCTATATAACCTCTGTATGAACATTCAGCACTTCCAACTTCGCTATTAAACTCTTTATCAATATCATCTTGAGTCTTGGATTTTCCGAAATGTTTGGCCCCACAACAAAATTTCATTCTTGGATTTTTCGAAATGTTTTGCGCCACGACAAAATTTTATTCTTGGATTTTTCGAAATGTTTGGCGCCACGACAAAATTTCATTCTTGAATTTTTCGAAATGTTTTGCGCCACGACAAAATTTTATTCTTGGATTTTTCGAAATGTTTGGCGCCACGACAAAATTTTATTCTTGGATTTTCGAAATGTTTGGCGCCACGACAAAATTTTATTCTTGGATTTTGCGAAATGTTTGGCGCCACGACAAAATTTTATTCTTGGATTTTTCGAAATGTTTGGCGCCACGACAAAATTTTTTTCTTGGATTTTTCGAAATGTTTGGCGTTACGACAAAATTTTATTCTTGGATTTTTCGAAATGTTTGGCACCACGACAAAATTTTATTCTTGGATTTTTCGAAATGTTTGATGCAACGATAAAATTTTATTGGAATACATTTTTTTGGCTCTCTTATGAGAAATGTTTCAAAGAGGTTTAACATATATATTTTATGCAACATTTGTAGACAAAAGCTGAGCGCAACTAGGTCCTAATGTGCTTTTAGAAAATTAAGTCCTATGGCCAAAGTTACGCCCCTAAGATGAAATTTACGAGAAAGAATTTTAGTATATAATATTTTCCCTAGCCACCCAGCCGGGATAGTGGTTAGTGACTCTGACAACCGTACCGAAGGGCCCAGGCTCAAATCCCGAAAAAGGCATGTTTGTAAACATTTAGTGTCTGCGCGGCATGAGGGTACTGTACATATACGGTGAGCTGAAAGTTCTGACGAAAGATCGGTGCTATGTAAATAAGGATGACAGACTCTTGGACCCGTTCCCCGGAGTGCTGTGTCTCTAAAAATTGGGGGCGGAAATGAGTTAAAGTTGGGCTGTCATCTGTATGGTGCTCAAGGCTCTTGCCAACGACAAGTGCATATGACTTTTTGCCGCGATGAAAGACGTGGGCTTGCGCTGTAATAACAGGTAATTTTGTTTCCCTACACTTTCAGAAGATAGTAATAATGCTCTAATAAAAAAATCTCATGTGGACACTACATGACTTCTTTGTATTGGCCTATTAAATTATACACATTTTTTTTGGCATTTCATTTAAACTTATTTCCTCGAATTTCATTAGATTAATTCTCATTCAGTTAATTTAGTTCTCACTTCGTGACAAAGCAAAAGTACGTAAAAATTCAAAACATCTTCATTAAAAATTGTAAAATACAGAAAAACATAAAACACCAAATACAGCTAAAAAACTATTTTTAAAATTAAATTTAGAGCTTCTAAGCAAAAACAAGCAACTCGGCCAGCTAGTAAGAATTCAGATTTTTCGGTGCCCAAACTGAAAGTTTACTTTGGACCCACTCGACAAAAAACCTTAAAAGTGCAGAACTGACTTAATTCACTATTCTACTGAGTTTCAGATGTAAAGACATGGCGGCTCGTTAGGCTTAACTCGAGCCGCCATTTATTTTTTAAATTATTGATAGCTCTACAAGTATTGCATGCAAATTAACTAAAGGCATAAAAACCTTAACTGGAACATAACCATACAATTCAGTCACTTTTAAAGAAAAAATTGCACAGCTTACCAACATATAAGAATGAAAAAACTAAGCTCATCGAGCCAGGTAACAGAGTGGGAATGAAAATGTTCAATAGGACTATCTGCGTAAAAAATTAAAAAGCCTCTGTAGAAGTTTATCTAAGGGAACCAGCTCCGCATTCACGTCACCCCAAGAAAAATCATAAAAGTGCCATGCAACAAGTTCGTCAGGATTTAAACCCAAGTCGAACTACCAACATTCAGCAATTTTAATCGCTCGGCCGATGATGATCTTTTCAAAGTTTTGGATTGCACTTTAAAAATCTTTGTGATATGCAGAGAATATAAGCTTAATTTTCAGCTTTATTTAACTGTTGGGTTACTAGGCTTTAATACGTTTACTGACTTGCGTGTTCAGTTATAATATAAGACAAGTTCCTTGAAGAGGATGACTTGGTCCTTTACAAACTAAAACTGGCTACAGAGTAGCAGAGCTAAGTAGGTAGATTAAATGTCCTGCCAACATAAAATAACGTGACAA
>KK112558.1:123252-143913 GCA_000611955.2 Stegodyphus mimosarum | reverse complement strand
ATCAGAATACGAGAAGGTTTTTTGTTTTGTTTCATGCAATAAACGCAGTTTCGACAGTCTTGATCTCAATATTAGCTTAATTTAGAAAACTCTCGATTTCGTCCGAAAAACAATTTCTCTGGCTAACTTTGGAGGAAAATGGAATCAGTCGAAAAGCATCGAAAAGTCGTCAGTGTCGAAAAGAATGTCCGAATATATTTTTTTATCTAAATATATCTGTATCTGAAATAGTTGTAAATACCAAAGGGGAAGGAATTACGTTTGTAACGAATGTTTTTTGGAGGACGTGCGACGAAATATGAGCATTTTTTTGTGTAATAGTTAAAGATAGAGACGTGCCAAGATATTTTTTCTCATAAGGTTTCTTTTTACTTCTTTCTTTCCTTTTTAAACTTCAAAGCAAAGCACCTCAGGGTTATTTCCGAAGGGAAGGAAGGCCTTCGAGGAGGATATTTTAAGGGAAAATGGCTCGCATTCATTTTACTCATGGAAAATATGATGAAACCTTTCAAGCACGGAGTCCGATCGTCGGCATTTTGTCTGCCATTTTAACACTCGTCCATTGGTGGACCTTATCACCTGAGGCAAAGAGGTAAACGGGCACTTTATACGGCCAAATTACTGCCACTGCACACTTTTCTTCAAAAGTAACTTTTTAAAATCATTTATTACTCTAATTCTTATAATATTGTTATCCTAGGTTTAAACTCTTGTACTGTACATTCTTATAATATTGTTATCTAATTCTTATAATATTGTTATCCTAGGTTTAAACTCTTGTACTGTACATAAAAATCCAGAAAAAAAACTATGATTTATAAGTAGGCGGAAGTTCAACATCAATTTCATCTAAATTACTAATAAATTCCATCGATTTCCAGGGTAATCAAACATAAGTCCCTCCTCTTCTGAAGAAATAATGTTTTGAGAATTTTGTTTGTTCCCGAAGAAGAGGAATCCATGTTTCATCAACCTGAAATTCGATAAAGTTTTATTCATAATTCAAGCCAAAATAAGGCTGTTTCCCAACGATTTATATTAAAATAATTGAAAAAGTATCATGAATAAATATTTCAAGCAAAAAAACAAAGAATAAAAAATTAAATTAAACTAAATTAAAAGAAATGAAAAAGTAAGGAAAGTGTACAAATAAAATCTAGGTTTCTAAAAATAAGAAATTAAAAAAAAATTAGAAAAAGTAGTAGCTTATATTTCTATGCGGAGAGATTATAAATAGTGAAAGCAAAAATGTTAAGCAAAATATGAATATGAGAAAAGGTTAAATTCCCCCCCCCCCTAATTGCGGGCCTTTAGCCGACTTCGGCTTGGCCAATACTAAGGCCAGAGGTAGTGGCCACTGTATTATGGAGGCACGTAATAGGTGGGCCACCTTTGCCTCCTATGAAGGGACGGACAATTACAGCCATGCCTTATCCGCGATTCGAACTCAGGCCTTTGGTATCGTAGCCGGCTCCCCTAAAGGGGCGTTATTACTTGTTGCGCCGTGAAAGGTTATAAGGTATTTCTCCGCCTTCTTCGCATGCCTTCGTGGTGTAGTGGTCTGCATGCTCGACGCGTAACCGAGAGGTCCGTGGTTCGATTCCCGGCGAAGGCGTTGCTTAATTTCATCTCTCTTGTTAAAAAAAAAAACCTAATGTCTCTACAGTGGCGCCCGAACTAAAAGGGTTGTGGATGATGACTCTCTACACCCAGGATTTGGCGACTAGGTCCCCTAAAACCCTAGTCGCCCTTTAAAAAGGGGAGTATATAAGGTATATCTCCCACCTTCTTAGTGTGCCTTCGTGGTGTAATGGTCAGCACACTGAGCCGGTATTTCAAAGGTCCGTGGTTCGATCCCCGGCGAAGGCAATGCATATTTTTCATCTCTCCTGCTTGTAATTAACCTAATGTCTCTACAACTGGCGCCCGAACTAAAAAAGGTGGTGGATGATGATTCTCCGCCACCGGGATTTGGCGATTGGGTCCCCAAAACCCCAGTCGCCCTTTAAAAGGGGGAGTATATAAGGTATTTCTCCGCCTTCTTCGCATGCCTTCGTGGTGTAGTGGTCTGCATGCTCGACGCGTAACCGAGAGGTCCGTGGTTCGATTCCCGTCGAAGGCGTTGCTTATTTTTCACCTCTCCTGCTTCGTAATAACCTAATGTCTCTACAAGGTCACGTAAGGACTTCCGGAAAAAGAGAATTTATAAGATGAAGGGAAAGAAAGTCCCCATCCTTCCACCCTATTTTGAGAATAATTCAGTCCGAATGGCGCATGCGTGTTTACGCTCATGGTCGCGGATGAGGCGGTCGAACTATAGCATGCCTAGAAATCATTTAAAGGGTTGGATATCTAGCAGATGCCAGCCTGGCGTCATAAACGTTCATAACGCTAGTTTTGTAGGGCGAAAATCAGTCTCAAGTTTCATGGAAGAGCTGAAGAATGAACTATTATTTGTTACACATAGTTGCTGAGTAGAGTAAAATCTATGTAATGGCATCCGAATTGGAAAGGCGAACTCTAATATAAATACAAATACGTCTTAAAAAAATTTATCAGCCAAAGCAGGCGGTGAAAAATCAGCTATTTAAAGCAGCACTCATTAAGGATTTTTTCTTAGTTAAAAAATCTTATGTGTACATCATAAAACTTCCTTGTACGGAATATTAAATTATACTCATTTTCGCCTGCATTTCGTTTAAACTTATTTCCTCGAATTTCATTAGATATACATTTCTCATTCAATTAATTCAGTTCTCACTTTGCGACAAGGCAAAAATACATGAAAACCTCAAAATATCTTTATTAAAAATTCAAAATATAGAGAAATATAACACATAAATACAGTTAAAGTAATTTAAAGAACAATTTTTACAATTAAAATAAGAAGTTTTAGGCAAAAATAAGCACATCAAGAAGGCAGATTTTTTGTTGCACAAAACTGAAAGTTTACTTTTGGTTTCACTCGGCAAGAAGACACTGAAGGCGTACAAACTGACTTAATTTGTTGTGGATGCTATGCTGAGTCAATATATGGGATAGTTTAATAAATTACACGAAAATTCCAGAATAGATTAAGCATGATTTAATGCACAATAATAAAAGAAGATGTTATCTTACTTGATACGAAGCTTAGTTCCTCTAGATTGGCAACAAATCCACTATTCTGCTAAGTTGCAAATGTAAACAATATGGCTGCTGAAGTAAAAAAAATAAGCTTAGCCGCACTTAAACAACTTTTAAATTGCTGAGAATTCTACAACTATTGCGTGGAAGTTAACTAAAAGCATAAAAACCTTAACCGGAAGATAAGAACAACATAATTCAATCATTTTTAAAGCAAAAAATGCACACTTTACCAACATATAAGAATAAAAATACTGCGTTTATGAGCCGAGTAACAGAGTAGGTATATATATATATATATACTTTTGATCCGGCCGATTGCAATCAAAGAGGCAGATACACAACTACATGCTGTAGCAGTCCTACGTACAAATTTCAACGTTTTGAGGCTACTCGTTTTTGAGTTACGTGAGATACGTACAGATGCCGCGAAAAAAAATTTCTTCCGAAGCCACAACTCGTTTTGGGAAAAAAGTCCTTTATTCTGTCCTTACGTACGGATGTCAGGGAAAAGCATCGTCAGTTGCATTCGATAGCGTTCAAAATGGATATTTTCGTTAAAATATTGTACCCGGAATTTTTCGTGATTACAATACTTCCTTTGCTTCCTACAAGAAAATAAAAAGCAGATCTGGAGATTGAATTACGTGAAAGTATCAGACGGTAAGAGGGCATTTAACTTCGTCCATTTTAAGGAAATTAAAGCTGTTTCATGGGTGGAAGCTGGACATTGATATGATATACCTGGTTATACCTAGGTTGTTTACTTGGCTTCAGGACTTCTTTCCGTTATCCGGGAAATTTGGTGGAACGTTCCAAGCTAGGAGTAAAGTCATAGGTTCGTCGTGCTGGTTATAGTTACAGAGGTGAAATTAGCGGTAAATTTGGCTTAAAATATATTAGCGATAGAGGTATTGAAAGATTTCGTATTAGAGTTAGCGGCGAATACTTGATTGGATAAGCAAAGTGACGATTGCCATGGTGTGTGAAGTGGAGTAAGAGAACGTTCTTTATAAAAAAAGTGAGTGTTGATTTAAGATGAGGGGTTAAGAAAATGTTCCTTTTAAAAGAAAGTGAGGTTGAATTTAAAATGAGGGCTATCCAAAAATCAGTTGATAAGATAACGATCAACTCATATAAAGCCCACAACAAATAAACGCTGGATTGTGAAAAGAGAAGTATGAAATATCATTTTAAGCTGGAGGAATACAATCCTGATAATTATGCATTCTTATGTTCTGCATCATAGTCGGAGGTAAGAAATATTCCCCAAAACTTGAAGGGCCATACGAACTTCTGCCACTTGCGGATATTTAAATGAACATACGAGAAAGTTACATTTCATATATGCAGACACAGACTACCCATAAAATTAGCTATTCAAGCTGGCTGAGATATTTAACGGCGGGTATTTTAAAATGTAGGCTAGTAAGAGGCTAAAGCCGAAATACAACACAGGCAGAGCTACCGATAGAAAGTAACTCCAAGAAACTGCTGCCAGAAGCTCAAATCTAAGCACTCAAAATCTTTAGCTTAAATACACAAAACAACTATTTTGCATTCTGATGAGGACTGCGAAAGGAGAAGTTATAGTAAAGGTTTAAATCATAATGATTGGTTAATTACTTAAAATAATTAATAATACTTAATTGTAAAATTCTAGACACAGCTCCTTTAGAGTGTCTTCGAGGTCTCGCAGGAGTAAATCAAGCCGGTACAAGCAAGATCGGATACTCAGTGCTATCTTACTTGCTTCGATTTGGAAATCAAAGGCCTCAGCCAAGTGATAAGAAGAGCAAAACGTTTCCTAGAGTGGCTTTAACAAGTGAAAATCAAGCAGCCATCTCAGCGAAGAGCAGGATAGTGAGCAAACAGCCAAGAAATTGAACTTCATACAGTTAGCAAAAAGAAAGTTCAGGGTCCAGCATCTGCATCCGTGTGGAAACCACGGAAACTAGAGTCCGATCTCTAATTAAGATTCACCATCCAGGTTAGTGGAACACCAAAAGCCAAGAGCCACTCCGCAGCATCATCAACCAGCGTTTCGGAGAAAATAACAGAAGCAGATGGAAACCTCATAGTGTCAACGAGATTACATATTTTGAAGAGATTGTGGGAATAATATACAACTAAGAAAAGACCTGGCCTGAACAAACAACTCAATGAAGAGCAAGTGCAAGCAGCCAAGACGCAGTATACGAGTTAATCAGCTAAAGGGGCTCACGTGGAATGAGTTTGCGGAATACGTGAGCTTTTTATGAATGCATAAACTCGTCAGTTAAGAAAATGCAATTTAAATGCACTGATTAGCGTCGCTGATTGACGTTCAGAAGGATCCAGGTTCGAATCCTGGAGAAGGCATGGATGTTTATAAATGTATAGTGTCCGTGCAGCATGGGGACAACTCTAAATACGGGGCAAGCCGAAAATCCTCTTGAAAGGTTAGTGATGGGATGAGGGGTGGGAGACCGTCGGAATTCCGGAGTCCTTTATTGGGGGCGGAACTGAACTAAATCGCGCGGTCACCTGTAAGGTGTTCAAGGCTGTTGCCAACGATAGGCATTAACTTACGCTCCTTGTCACGAGAAATTTCGTGGGCTTGGACTTACTATAGGTCAGACAAGTGGGCATTAACAACAACTGCTTCATTTGTGGTTGGCTTTCTGGCTTCTATTGTATGCCAATATAGATTCTCGAATGCGAAACTTGTCGCAAAAATGTTAGTGAAAATTACAGGCAACAAACGTTTCGCTACTTATTGCATGATTATCCAGCAAATTTTGCCCTTTTTTCTATGAACGATAAAATTACGTATGACTAAGGCTGCTTACATAAACCATCTGCTGCGACAAACTTACACGATTTGTGTGCAAACGATAACAGGTAATATCTTAAAGATTTCTGTACACTTCTTTCGTAATAACTAGTTATAATTATTTCTCTAGGTTGATTATCTAATAAAATATAGTATATTTTTTTATCACGGATAAGATTGACATTTTTCTAATATTAGCAACGATACACATAACATCTGTGATTGCAAGATAAGATAAATAATTATGGTATATGCTTTATAATGAATCCAATTTATGCAGTTCTGAAGAAATATTTTACGTTAAACTATGCTAATTTCTTGTCATATTCACCAGATCAAATGCGCCAGATTTATTCTACTTTTTTTCGATTTATGCGCTTTCTTGGTTTAATGATCTCCAATAATACTTTAACTCCATTTTCTTGTTCTTATTTTTCTAATATTGCTTTTGCTTTGCTTTTTTACAACATATTAAATATTTTACGGTATTCCTTGGACACGATAAGGATGAATATAATTTCATAGTCGTTTTCATTTATTTGCCTCAGGTTTATTTCGCATTGTTTTTCTTAGTTTATTTTCAGATTCAGGATCATATCTTTGTAAACGCAACATGATGATCAAATTAATGGTATTTATCATTTGGGTAATTTTTACTCTATACTGACATAAATTAGCCAAAATATTCTCCACTTTTTTCAAAAAATGTTTCATAATCACCTTCGTGCATATTGTTTTTTTATTAATTAAATGTTTTCCTTTTTTATTATTGCTTCATATTCCCCTAAAATACAGTATAACCATTATAATGTTTTGTATTTATTACCCAGGTTTGACATTTACTGAGCTTTATATTAAACTTTATCGTATAGTGGTTCGATTAATTTCATATTGATTAATTTCTTAGCCTTCACATATAGGTGGTTTCACTTTTTATATGTCTTTATATTGTAAGATCTGTTTCAGTTATTTCACATACACTAAGAATAGATCCTACAATGAACCTGACGAATTCTCGCACAGACGTAAATGAATTACCAGCACAGAAGAAGGATGAAAAGTAAACCTTTATTTAAAGTTCAACAGAAAAGCACAATCTATAAGGTATTTCTCCCGCCTTCTTCGCATGCCTTCGTGGTGTAGTGGTCTGCATGCTCGACGCGTAACCGAGAGGTCCGTGGTTCGATTCCCGGCGAAGACGTTGCTCATTTTTCATGT
Organism: Stegodyphus mimosarum; assembly: GCA_000611955.2. Classification (NCBI taxonomy): domain Eukaryota; kingdom Metazoa; phylum Arthropoda; class Arachnida; order Araneae; family Eresidae; genus Stegodyphus; species Stegodyphus mimosarum. The sequence goes on along the minus strand of KK112558.1, from coordinate 136,754 downwards.
CTGATGCACCAAAAATACCTAATGTCTCTACACTGGGGCCCGAACTAAAAAAGGTGGTGGATGATGATTCTCCACGACCGGGATTTGGCGATTGGGTCCCCAAAATCCCAGTCGCCCTTTAAAAGGGGGAGTATATAAGGTATTTCTCCCGCCGCCTTCGTGATGTAGTGGTCTGCATGCTCGACGCGTAACCGAGAGGTCCATGGTTCGATTCCTGGCGAAGGCGTTGCTTATTTTTCACCTCTCCTGCTTCGTAATAACCTAATGTCTCTACAACTGGCGCCCGAACTAAAAAAGGTGGTTGATGATGATTCTCCACCACCAGGATTTGGCGATTGGGTCCCCCAAACCCGAGTCGCCCTTTAAAAGGGGGAGTATATAAGGTGTTTCTCCCGCCTTCTTCGCATGCCTTCGTGGTGTAGTGGTCTGCATGCTCGACTCGTAACCGAGAGGTCCGTGGTTCGATTCCCGGCGAAGGCCTTGCTCATTTTTTATGTCTCCTGCTTCCGAAATAACCTAATGTCTCTACAAATCATCGCGCGTTACAAAAACACGGTCAACTTGCGGTGAAAACTTAAATGTAAAATATAATTCAAATCGAATCTAAAATAAAATAGCGCTGGATTAGCAAGTTAAATTACACCTAACAGATTGACTCACAAAAACGTAACAGGCGTGACGGTAATCCGAAATGGCCAAGAGCCTTACTAGCGTAACAAGGAGATAGCAACGAAAGGTGCCCTGGCTAGGGAAAACACGCTTTGAAAATTCCCTGAGATTCACCCGTTTAAATATTCACTTCACTTCAATTTAAATTTACATCCTGGCGAGAAAATATTAGCGTTAGTTGAGAGGTTCAGGAAAGGTATCAAACTTAAATAAACTTGTTATGCAAAATAAGAGAAAACCTACAATATTAATTTTTATGATACCATATTTTGATTAATTTAGGATAACATATCGCATTTTGATTAATTCCTTTATTTACAAGTATTTCAAAAAGAGTATATGAAAATGAGCGATTGAATGCTTTTTACACAGTTGTTTGTGGACCTATGGTTTCATTCAGAAATAAAATCAAACAAGACAAGTTTTTCATACTAACAGAGTTTTTAGACAAGTTTACTGTTACCAAAAATGAACGAAACTTTACCTTTAGTGAGGGGTTCTTAAGGAAAAAAATCAATTCGAAAATTTTCTTACTCCGAAATAGTCTAAAAATATTTCCCCTTTGTATAATAAAAATTATTTAAGATATAAGTCATAAATCTTTACGATTAATTACTAGAACTTTTCTGATATTTGCATATGTTCGTATGTATGTAATCTGCCATTTATATGATCTTTAAAGTAGACGGGTTTCAGGAGAGAAGATGCTCGAGATTCACAGAGAATTTTAACTGGATTTCAAACTCATTTTCAAACTATTTTACGCAAATTAACTATTACGGGGTAAATATTAATCTTTTCTTTGCAACGTGTTTAGAATTATTCATTTAAGAATGCCGTATTATTTAAATAAATTTGATGGAAAGAAGCTATGTACGGAGGCTGCTAAACAATAATTGCACACAACAAAGAATTTTCTGATATTCAGTATTTTACACCGCTTAATATTACATCATAAATTTCATCTTTTTATTGTAAATATTTTTGTAATTGCTTATTTAATGGTGGTGAATTATTCTTTAATAAGGTGCATACCTGATTAAACACCTTGTGAAAATCATTTCCAAATTTATGTCAAAACTTTAGTATTTTTTATTTCTTATATATTGCAAATACTCCAAATGAAACTAAAGTGAAATTTTCTTATTAACTTCAAAATTGTTGCGAGTAAAACTATTAAAATGTAGAGTCTGTCTCTGCAATATCCAGTTAAGAATCTTCTATCCACTTGAACCGGAGTCGCAAAGTCGCTAATGCATCTCTACCAGAGCCAGAGCAGTAATGACTAAGGCTTGATAACTGGTCTCTTCGTCACAGATGGTTGATGTAGCTGGTTACGATGTCTATGGAGAAATCCCCAAGGTGAGTGAAGGCGAGAAGCCTGGTTCATCAAAGGATGGGCGATAGAAACAGAGATTTTCCACTTTCTCATCAGAAAGTAGCGAGGCATGGCCATCTAGAAATAAAAGAAGCCAGTAGTTCACTCAAGTGAAACGTCTACTGCAGACACGTCAAAACTTCACAATTAGATCAAAAAGTGCGCCTTCGCTTTTGGATTAACTTCTTATGTGTTGTTCTGTTTAAAAATGTATATACACTTACATCTAAAGTAATGACTTGCGATACACGTTAAATCTCAATCTATATCTACAGAACAATAAGTCTTACGCTACATGATGATCAAATCGCCTCTTCAGAACCACTTCCTTTTATAGCTCGCAAATAAATTCTTTTTCCTTTAAAAATAAAAAAAAAATATTGCCTGGGAGATTTCTTCAGCGAGTAAGGAATACGCACTATACTTTTGGAATAGGATTTCTGCTGTATTGTTTTTTGAAATATTTCAAAAGCTTCTGAGGACAAAGTTTTATCAAACAAAAAACAGCTTCTAGTGACAGAAGGTGTTTAAGAAAAGCATAGAATCCGTCGAAGATAAACCACACGTTGACTGAGTCAGAAGACTGGTGATTAGGGATCTTGATTTAACAGTCAAGTATATTATTAAAACAATTCCCATAACATTTGGATCAAGTCAGACAATTTTGAAGGATCATTTAAGTCTGCATACAATACTTCTCAGATTGCTTTTTAAACACGATTTTGTTAAAAACTTTTGTGTGTTTGCTTGATTCACAAAATGTTTTCTCAAGGCGAATCCTTCCTAAAACGCATTACTAGTGATGAAACCTAGATCTAGGCTTTCGATGCAGAAATAATCAAGTAAAAGACACTGAAGGAGAGACCATGTCGAAATAAGTCAAAAATCAAGATAAAATTGGCTGTTTGTTCGATATTTTATGGTGTTGCGCATCATGAATTCCTACGACTGGCCAAACTGTTAACACATAGTACTTTTTGAGTGTTTTACGGATTTTGCATGAAGCAAACTGTTGAAAATAAACTGAATCGTGGAGAGACAACTCATTTTACCTTAAAGCACTTACTGATAGTACCTTTGAAAACAAATTCAACAAATATGGCTCCATGCTTATCCGACATGCCACTGTGGGACATTTTATTGCTTCCATGACTTCCATGACATGTCTTAAAGTTTATGGATGTAATAAATAAAAATACGCGAGTCTAGACAGGTTGCATAAAAACGGTTATAAAACGTGTCTGGAGGGTCAGAATAAATATCATCCTAAGTGTACTGCAGTCGGAGGGGTTTACTTCGAACAAGATGTAATAAATATTATCCAATAAACTGAAACCTCGTATTTTATGGAAACATTCTGGACACATTTTTTACAGCAAGCCAATATTATATCATTAAAATCTTTTATAAGACGATAGGGTCTTCATTTGAAATTCATCAAATAATCTATTAGCGGACCTTGTTCCTTCTTTCGAATCGGACACCAATCTAACAGCATATAAATTTGGTTAGTATTTAGATATTTGTAATGACCTTTAGGATATAGTCTTACAGCAGTTAGAAATTAGGAACGCACGCGTGTCTATTACTTGTAATTTCACTCGCACAGACATGTGAGTGAATATCGCATCATTTCAATATCTGATTTTATCAGCTGACATTGTATATAGTGGTCATTGGGGATTGTGCAACATCTAGAGTGAATTAATAAGTATGTCAACAAACTAGCGACAGCTTTTTAGTTAAAGTTTGTCGGTACCTTTGGCTGAAGTTAGAACACGCTTGGATTGGGAACAGAGTATCTGTTAATAAAGTTGTAATGAATATTCTATTTTCTGCAAGTGGTACAAGGCCTGTAATTTATTTTTTTACTTGTAATAAATATTTCAGCCTCTCTCTAGATCGTCATTTATCCTCGTAAAAATTATTTTAGGTCTGACTTTGCTATAAATCATTAACGAAAAAAAATTATTCAATTATCTTAGTGAGCTCATCAGCGGCCGAGAAGCAAAAGCCGCTGAACACTGGTCCTGAGTTCCGGGAGAGGGGGAATGGGCTTCCCTTCAAGTTCCGTCGAAGGGGTTGGCTGCTTGTGTTTCATAGTTTTTCCGATGTGTAAAGTGGATACGAGCCAGTTTCCCTTGAAAAGTGCTCCACAGGGCATCCCTTCCTTTCCGAGTAGTGGCAAATGGCGCAGCAGGTAACAAATAAAATCAAATCTTAGTGAACAGAGGAGACACAGAACATAGTTGATCTTTCGCAAAATTAAGATACTGGCACCTTTATAAAGTCTAACGTTATTTGAAGTGATAGCAGTCTTTATAAGCGTGGCAGAGAACAAAAATCCCGACATTTTTCTGTATATAGTTTGTATCTTGTAAACCTTCATAAAGGTTGGGTAGCTGTACATCAATGTAATTATGCCATTAGGGTTTTAGTTTGCTAATAGAATTATAAACGGAAATTTTACTTCTACTTGCATAATGATGTACCGGCATAAAGGATTTCTCAACTTGATGACGTTAGAAATTAATCTTCATACGAGACAGGCACCTTTTTTAACTTACCCTTATGAACCTGCTAGAGGGTCATATATATTGGCTTTAGTATTATACCCGCACCTTAGTGTTATAATCTGAGTCTTTTAATGCTGGGGGTATGATATACACAAAACCGGTTCCTAGCCTATGCCATGTCGGCGGATGGTGGCATCAGCCATCCTAGTGGGTAGCGCGATGGTCAGTTTTGAACAGTTTCATATGCTATGCTACTTCGTGGTCTTCGTGTCTTCGGGAATGAGGGCCATGGGAGGCCGCTGTAGCCATGTAGTGTGATAGAGAGTGCTCTTTAAAATGTCCGCCGCCCTGTTGAGTTGGGGGAGGACGGGCTTACGGTAAATGATATGTACACTGCGAAAAAAGAAAAAGGGACAGTTCTACATCTCCTGCTCTACTGGACCGATTGACGAAATGCAACTTGCGTTTTTCACGTCTCGAAAACGTAACTAAGGATATATGTATTAGATTTATATATAGCAGCGTTCTAATATTGGTATTTTGACATAAAATCGGACATTTTCTAAAATAACAGGCCAATCTTTTTCCATATTTCGATTCTACGACTTAAATTACGCCAAACTGTCAAGTTCTGTAAAAATAGCACGAGTTGTTTTTAAAAAATTAGCTCTCAAAATATTACCTCCTCAAATGTTAATTGAATTTGATAGATATATATATTTATTAATATCTCTTTTTTATTAAACATACATTAAAAACATTTTTCATTAAACATTTGATTCTTTCTTCCAGAATTCGAATTTGAGCTTAATCCAAATATAATTCCCATATTTTCTATGATTTATTTTTAAAATTTGTATTTTTAAATAATTTTTATAAATTTTTCGCAAAACGTGTTGTATTATAACCTATAAAATTTTTAATATCGTCTCTTAAAGTAGATGTATTTCTAGGCACACTTGCAAAAAAATTAGTTTTTTATTCAAAATTTCTTGAGATATAAGTGAATTTATATATTCGCGTGTTTTGAAATTTGGCATATTCGTTACAAGTGATAATAACGCCAAACGCACTTTGTTAATGTTATTTGAATGTAATGAAAGTGACCTTTTTCCCGCTCGTATACAATGGAAAAAAGGTCAGGAAAATAGGTTGCTATAAATTAAGAAGTTCGCCAACTGAATAATTCTTGGTGCAAACTAAAAAAATTGCGCCATGATAAATTTTTAAATTTCTGTGTAAATTTCTCACCACATTTTACAAATTTTAATATTTAGGGATAATTTGAATCATAGAATTGAAAGATGGAAAAAAATTGGCATGTCATTTCAGAAAAAAGTCCGATTTTGTGTCAAAATACCTATATTAGAACAACGTTATGTATAAATGTAATACATATAATAAGTAGAGCTTTTGGGACATAAAAAAACGCAATTTGAATTTCGTCAATCTTCCCAACAGAACGGGAGACATAGAACTTCTTTTTTAGTCCAAAGGGGCTTCGTCCCTGTATGACTATTGTTTTCGTTTTGCGATTTTGCGTCGGTTCACTCTGAATCCCTGTTTCACTTTTCAAATTGTTACCACTAAATATTATCCCCATGTATTCTATTTAAAGAAATTAAATAATGAAGAATCTGCATAATCGCATGTATATTTCTCCAATTGTGATAAAACAACGGTACCTAGAGCCATCCAATTTTGAATAACGTACGTTTCACCCGAATATGCGCATCTGGAATCCCGAATTTGGAATTTGTTTTATTATCTGTTTCATATTTTGTAAAACTTTAACGAATTTTTCATGAACAAACTCAAACGATTTAAAAGCGAGCAATGGGAACACTCTGTCCGGACTGAGTGTTCTCTGCATACTTTTGGCGAACATATTCGTAACAGTAACAAAATCTTGATCTCGAACAGGGAGCTGAATGCAACTATGTTCTGTGGTAGAATAACTGTGGTTAAGTGGTAGAATAACTGCACGTAAGAAGGGTTTAGAATTACCGTTTTATTAATTTACTATTTACAGCCAGTTTCCAACTCGGAAGGGATAACAGAAAATAATGACCGCACTTGGGTCTAACTTGAACAATCAAATATTTAAAAATAAAGTTAAGTAGAAAATTAAGAAGTTGTTGCTCTCAGAGCTATAACCGCGAGGATGCCCTCTATGCTAAACTATCAATGGTGCGTAGCAAGATTTAGCTAATATTAACGCACTTAGATTTACTTCAATAAGCATTAGAGTAACAGCGCTAAGGCTTAGAATTTAAATACTAGCTAGTCAGGCGAACGTGGAACAGAGCCGCAGTGAGCTGAGACTAAAACTCTTTCACACCGAGAAGTTCCTAACTTTTTAAATACAAAACTTGGCTCCACTTCAAATTAGCATAAAGCTGAAACGCGCGCTCATTCTAACGGGAAGTTGAAATAAGAACTTGTAGGAAAGAGAAAATTAACATAAAACTTTGTTAGTTTAAACTGAAACCTTACAACTCTACAGGGAAAATGCCTTTTTATCTAAATCTTATGCCTTTTATCTGTGTATCGGAAATTCTAAAGATATGGTCATTTAAAATTATTTTGCGATATTGCTGTTGAACTGAATTTTATGGTTTAACTGCGAAGACCATGATATACAATAAATAAAGGTGACAAATAAAACGTTAAAAAAAAGCCCCTTTGGACGTAATTTAAAATCTGAAGAAATTCAAATTTAATTTTTTTCCCGCAGTGTACTTATCTCCTCTCAGAGGAGATTTTAATGTGAGAACACCTTGAGCCTGATACGGAGGTAGTAGTGTTAGCATCTGTTGTGCTTGATGGCTTAGCATGTATGATAATAATTATGACTAGTCTTACGATGACTTTACTCTTTTCGAAAAGGGACTGACTGACATAAGCGTGATAGTGCCATTATGATGGGCATAATTTTGAAGGTGGAATATCATATGTTAAGAATAATGCAATCATACTATCATTTAAACTAAATACACTGAACTACCTTTCTGTGACAAACGCCCATATTTCCGTATGATTTTGATCTTCTGTGCACGTGATGGACTTAGAGAGATGATGTCGATGTTTATTTACGTTCTTAGGAACACTGACTACTTTCAGAGATGATAGAAATGAATCATGAAAGAATCCACAGTATGTCTGCAGAATAAAATAAATTTGAAGGAATACTCAATGGAAAAAAAATAGCTGAGAAAGTTAAATTATAGAATAAGCTAACCCTGAAAAAGGTTAATACATACCAATTATCCTTAGAAAGATCTCCGTGAAGGTATCATTCTTTTAGGCAGATAGTCCTTGAGTGCTCTGCCATATTCGACTAAATAAACAGGCAGATGTAAGCCATAAAACGGTCAAAATGATAATACAAGTAAGAAATAGGAACGAGACTGATGCTACTAATACCGTAATGGTAAATTTTCAATTACAGTATTAAATAAGTACCTTAAGTAATTTGCCATCGTGTCCAAAAACGACCACTACTGAATGGGTATAATATTTCTGAAAATAAATACAAACATTGACATTAAACATGACCTCTCTCTAAATCAACCACAGAAAACCTAAACAATTTGTAACTGTATGTGGTCTTTTTATAGAGGGTACAATGTATGCTACCATGATGAAACATAAAATTTATTCAAAACACTAATTTTCTAGTAAAAATATTTAAAAAGATGACTTACAGTGAAATTAATTATCATTTACCGCATAGGTTCCCAACGTAACGCCCCCTTGTGGGCGTTTCAGGCTTTCAGGGGGGCGGCAAAAAACCCAGAGAAAATTAGGGGGCGTTGATATGGCACAGAGGGGCGTTGGAAGATTAGCCAAATATAGTCTGAAAAAGACTTTAAAATCACGGTGATAATTCATTTCTATCACGTGTGCGAAAATTCACATATTTCGATATGAGACTTCACTGTTCAGAGAAAGACATACCTCTCTAGTATGTACGATTCTGGGGCTGCATGTGCTAAAACTAGCAACCTGTCTTGCCAATTTGGCGAGATGCACTCCAAAAAGTCGCAGAAAACTGTTGACTTTTGTTGAAAGGGTCACCATTTTAGTGAAAGGAGCAGTAGAACCGGAGTTCATAATATCAGAAGGAAAAGCCTTCAGTGCAAAAATATATCTTTATTGTCTTTATGTACATATTTATGTTACGTCCAAAGCCCGAAGTTCGGCCAGTTCGCGTTTTGGCCAGGAGGTTTGGCCAAAGTCCGAAATACTTGCAATTAATATTGTATTTTATACTTTGGCCGGCCATTTCGCGAAGTGGCTGGGAATTCTTGGCCAAAGCCTGATGTGATAATGGTAGATTGAGTCTATGGAGCAGAAAAAGACTAAGGATCACCCTTAAAGGTAGTTGACAAATTGAGTACTCAATTTGCCTCTGTATTCATACTCGATACGCAACGCATTTGCTTAAGATATAATTCGTCATTTTGAAGGGCGCAAATCTAATCTTCACACTATCACATTGTTACAGCATATGCGTTCACTGAATAGTTTCTACTCGTTGAACTCACAGAAGTACTCATTTTTAAATACTTCATTTTTAACAGTGTGTAAAACCATCTGCCCTTGATTTCTTTTTTCCCAAATTGGCCGGTCAAAGCCAGAAATCAACAAAAAGATTGGACATTCGCCGGTAAGTTTACAGCAACGTTGGCCAAAATGCGAATTGGCCGATTTCGGGCTTTGGCCGTAACATTTACAAAAAATGTCACTGGGACTAAAAAATGCCACTTACAAGCGGCAACGATAGCGAGATCTCCAACTAAACTGTATTCTAAGAGAGTCTGTAAAAGTGCGTAGGCGACGTTGGACGCGGGAAAAAATTAGAGCGCCGAAATAAGCGGCGGCGGAGTAGACAAATCGTCACCAGTGGTTTATCCGATCAAAAATTGTAGGTAGCTAAAAATAGAACAGCCCCGCAGAATGCTACAGACTCAGGCTCACACTATCTATCGTTCATCGCAGCATGTACTGCGTACGATGAAAACGGCGTTGCCTTAATATTTTGCTACTTCAACTTATATTATTTAAACCGGCAGTATCCCTTGCAGCTCCCTTAACTTGGATCAAGTATAAGTAAAGAAAAACCCATGTCGGAAGCAAAAAAGAAGAGGCGGCAGTACAGTGCGGATTATATAAAATACGGATTTATCGAAAATCCCTCAAATCCATCATCTCCATTGTGCCTTATTTGTCAAAAAACATTTTCGAATGAAGCGATGAAACCTTCTAGGCTTCAAGATCATCTTAATAAAATGCATCCGGATAAGAAAGACAGAGATATGACCTATTTTCTAGAGATAAAAAAGAAGATTGAAAATCAGCCAACTATATCAAAATTATTTTCATCAGCTTCTAAACAAGACGATGACGGACTTCGAGCTTCGTACAATATCTCATTGTTGATTGCTAAAACAGGCAAGCCACATACTATTGGGGAAGATTTAATTTTACCAGCAGTTAAAGAAGTAATAACCACCGTGCTCCATAAACCAGCTACAGATATTATCCGAAAAATTCCTTTGAGCAATAATTCTGTGCAAAGACGAATTGATGAGATGGCTGAAAACATTGAAGAATCGTTGTGCAATTATCTGCAGACTTGTCAATTTTCAATTCAGCTGGATGAGTCCACTTTACCAACCAATGAAGCATTGTTATTGTCGTACGTGAGGTTTATCAAAGATGAAAAAATATGTCAAGAAATGTTGTTTGCTACCAATTTGGAAACAGATACAAAAGGAGAAACCATATTTGATACACTGCAAAAGTTTTTTGACGAAAAGGAAATTCCTTTTAATAATATTTTGTCGGTTGCTACGGATGGCGCACCGGCTATGACAGGGCGTCACAAAGGCTTCATAGCATGCTTAAAAAATAAAGTTCCGGACGTGCTTGCTGTGCATTGCGTAATTCATCGACAGCATTTGGTTGCGAAAAATTTGAGCGAACGTCTCCATACATCACTGCAATATGTTATAAGAGCAGTTAATAAAATCAGAAGTAACTCGTTGAATGACAGATTATTTAGTCAGCTTTGCATTGCAAATGATGAAGATTTCAACCGATTGCTGCTTCACACAGAGGTGCGCTGGCTTTCAAAAGGTACTTGTTTGACTCGATTTTACAATCTGTTTGAATCTGTGATAGAGTTCCTAGGAAACAAAGACACGGAATTGCGCGACAACCTCATCGCATCAAAAAACGATATTGCGTACTTAGCAGACCTCTATAAATTGTTTAATGATGTCAATCTCCAACTTCAAGGAGAAGACTTAAACTTGATTAAGACTAAAAATAGCATTGCTGCTTTCGTGTCTAAACTGCTATTATATAAAAGAAATATAGGCAGACGTGAATTCCATACCTTCCCATGTTTATCAGCAGTATCATTCAAGCACGACGACTTGCTTGTTTACTGTCAGCACTTGGAAAACCTCTACAATGACTTCAAGGAACGATTCGAGGACATTTTAAACATGGACATACCAGACTGGGTTTTGGATCCTTTTTCCAATGTCAACACAGCAGGACCATCTCAGTTAGAAGAAGAACTGATAGAACTGACGACAAATGAGGAATTAAAAATTAAATTCAAGAATGGCTACCAAGAATTTTGGCTGCAGAAGTCGATTTCGCAATTGTATCCAAGATTATGGTCGATTGTGCAACGATTTCTGCTAGCATTCCCATCTTCATATTTAGCAGAACGTGGATTTAGTGCTGTAGCAACATTGGTAACGAAAAAGAGAAATCGGCTCCATGTTACTGAACGCGGCGATTTACGATTGTTTTTAAGTAAAATCGAGCCTGATATTAACAAGCTTCTTAAAATGCATCAAATTCAGCCTTCTCATTAGTTAAGTTAGAAATTCGATGCCTTTAAATTTTAATAAAAATACTTTTTAATAATAATTAAGTATGCCTTTTGAGTGTTCTCTGAAACTGTCAATTTATTTATTTAGAAAGCAATAGTTTATTATGGATTATTTCGTATCATCAAAACCCCTGCCTGTCCTTATAACAGGTAAGCTAAAACTTTTATTTTTCTTTTTAAATAACGAAGAAATTCAGTAGCGTTTCAATTCCAACAACATTCTATCTATTAGTAATTTTTTTATTTAATTCTTGTTTTCACCATGCATTATGTACGCTCTTATTTCTCTAGGGGGGCGGTATTGAAATATTCACTAGAAAAGGGGGCACCAGTTCGAAAAAGGTTGGGAACCTATGATTTACCGCATTTTATCAAAGAATATTTATCTTACTTAAAGAAATTCGTAGTCTTTTTTAGCATATACTTTGACGCATTTATTAATATTCTTTCTTATTATATTCCTTAGCATTCGTCTCGAACATTCATTAAACTATTTAGGTAACCAATTTATATTATTTATTTGAAATGCGAAGAATTTACAAATAGTTTTGAAACAAATTCTAAACGCCGTTAAGTTTTATAAAAATATTTTTAAGCATGAATAATTGTGAAATTCAAACTTTGATACTAAGCACAAATCTCAAAGGGTCGCGTTGCGTAAGCAACCTGAATGTGAAAATATACTTACTTCAGATGAAAGTACGTATAATTGATTTATCTCGAGACAGAATTTTCATCTGTTTCTTTTAATGTCGGTGTGGTAACTCTAAGTTTTTTTATTCCAGAAATTATCTTTTCACTTTGTTTTAAATATTGTTGTGAAACATTTTCAGTTCTTAGTTTTTCTTTATACTTCAAAACTATCACGGAATATTTACGTTCCACTTCATATCTGAATTAATTTTAATACTTAATTCCTAAAACTGAACAAAGCATATGTTCATATTTAGCTTTAGTATATTCCGAAAAAAAAATACACAGTGCGTTTGTAACATTTAAGCCTAACTTCGTAAAAGAAGTGGAGGTCTGAAGAGAAAAACTCGCTAATTAATGATACATTCCATTTCGAAACGCAAATTTTTTGCTCATCATCTACACGGGCCTACCAACGGCTGAGAGGTAAAGTCGTTGAATACTGGTATTTCCCACAATGTTCAAATCTTGGAGAAACGGCTGGCTACTTTGGTGGTTTCATGGCTTTCCTCATGTATATACGAAGCAGTTTCCCTTATAAAACCCTGCATTAAGGCGTCTCCACTTTAGGTAGATAGCTGTCGAGTGCTTTGCCATTGTTAAATAAACCAAACCAAACCATGCTAAGCAGTATGCAGCTCTAAGTATAGAAACCTTAGCATATCCATAAAGTTTCCGGATACTTTATGAATATGATCTAAGAAGGCATTCCGAATACCTTCTTAGATGCCATTTATTAAAATAAAGTGAACCATCTTTGAGAAGACCACCTTCGATTTCAGATGATTTTTGTTGTTAGATTTGGTTTGTAGTCGTCCTAGAGAGGTGATATTCAGTATCAATGTTAATTCAACTTTTCCGAAAGCCTCTCTCTGTTACAGGTGGTTATCTTAGGAATGTGTGGTCCATCAGAAGTTTGCTATATGTCTTTCTGAATATTTAAATCCAATGGTTATTATCTCAAAATTATTCCTTTGAAGAAATTATTTTACTTCAGAAAAACGAAATTAATACTCAGGGGGGAAATTGAACGAATAAGGTGAATAAATTTCATTTACTCACTTCAAGGTCAGTGATTGCTTTTGCTACTTAACCCCAAGCTCATTCACGTAACAAAATCTTCGCAAATCCAAGATGCAAACTACTCCATCTTCTGATTTAACACTACTGTATCATTTTTTGCGAAAAATTAATTTGCGTAGTTATAGAAAGAGAATATTTGGAAAAAAAAGAGAAACTATAGTAAAAAACAGAGTAAAACTATCAGAACATAAACAAGTATGAATGAGTACAAAATCAGAACTGTTAATTTAGCATTAAACAAATTTAC
>KK112558.1:102005-123195 GCA_000611955.2 Stegodyphus mimosarum | reverse complement strand
TTCGGAGAGTACTTCTGTAAAAGAGCCATGTCTAAAGCTCTTCGGACTCTCTTTCTTAGTATTTTTGGGAGCGTGAATAAACATCGGTATTTAACATTAATTTTCTATGGCAATCACTCGTACTGAAGCCAAAAATACGTAGAGCAGTTAGTGGTTAATATAAAGGCTTATCGAGAAAGACAGTTATTTGTATTTTCATAGAATTATTACACGCGGAAAGATATTGATTTCTTTATAAGTAAGTTTAATAACATATTAGGAAGAATTCTGCAGTAAAGGTTTACCGTAACATATATGCAGAACAGGTATATAAACAGATGGGAGTAGATGTGATGTGGAACAGATATATGCACTGTCTACAGCGGTGGTTCTCAACCTCTTTTGCCTTATGTAGCCTTTTCACCACTGCAAGACGATCATTTTCCCGATCCACTTCCCAAAACTCGAAAAATGAATATACACTCAGCACATATAGACACACACACGGAAAAAAAATTCCGACATATCTACATTTTCCGTTCTACTGGGCCGATTGACTAAGTATAATTTGCGTTTTTCATGGTTGGATAGGACATTCGAGTTCATAGCTTTTCCGGTTTCATGAATCTGCATTTTTCATGACTCGATAATTTCGATTTTATGACTCGTTTCTCTTGACCGATTTAGTATATACATTAAATTTACATACAGCTTTGTTCTAATATAGATATTCCCATATTTCGATTCTGCGACTCAAATTATGTCTAAGTATCAAGTTTTGTAAAAATCGCACGACTGGTTTCTAAAAATTAGCTCTCAAAATTCTAGCTCTTCAACGTTACGTAAATTTGCTATATATTTATTAATATCCGTTTTTATTAAATTTAGTTGATTTTTTCTTTCACAGTTCGAAAATTAGGTTGAATCCAAATGAAACTGGCAGATATTTTTTTTATTTATTTTCAAGTTTGTAGTTTTACTAGGTTTATTAAATTTTTCGAAAAACATTTGTTTTTTTGTCCTATAACTTTTTGCCATCACCTTAAAGCAGACGTATTTCTAGGCACACCTGCAAAAATTAGATTTGTTAAATCAAAATTTCCGAAGATATACGTGGATTTATATATTGGCGAGTGTTGAAATTTAGCACATTTATTATAAGCGACAATAACGCTAAATGTGTTTGATAATTAAAATAATAAGCGATAATAATGCTAAATGTGTTTGATAATTAAAATAATAATGCTAAATGTGATAAAATTAATAATATTTTAACGTGTTTTTAGGAGTTGATAGACTTGAAGTATTTCTCACTTGTTATGCAGTTTTCCTTAGTGTGTTTAAAGACAAAAAGCGATTGAAGGTTAGGATTGTGTTGTCTGAATTGAATTTCTGGTGACGTTCCCGGACTGGTAGTATTGTTGCTCTGCTTTATGTCAATACATATAACCGTGTAAGGAAAAATTCTCCCGGAACATCGCAGGATTTCATTGTAACTTATTATTATAAAGAGAGGTCACAAAGTTCCTTATAAACCTATCTAAGGCAGTTATGTCTTTCTTGAAGCTTCTTTATAAAGGTATTTGTTTTACAAGATATCTTTTGAAGCTTAATATGTTCTCTTTAGAAAACTCGAAGGTATTTCAATCAATGGCCATTGTTATTAGTCTGGTAATGATTTGAAATTCCCATGTCCTCACAGATACAGTTGCTGCTTTATGCAGTTTACTCTCTTTTGCATAAACACGAACAAAGACAGTGGCCTATGATGTATATTTTAAAGTACACTCACTTCCAAAAGCTAACCATGGAGAGGAAAATGCTAATTTCCGGAAGCCAATCAGAATTGAAGAGGATGCAATTCGCTGCACAGGTAGATGGAAGAATGCAAATCTGTTAGGTAACAACCAATCGCTCTTTCATGTCAAGAAATATACAGAAAAGGCAATCTTATAAGAAACCAGCTTTATGAAGCGTTACAGAAGTTGATTGTAGGTGCTGATAGAAGGTGTTTAAAACTTTCGTACGATTTGTTTTCAAGACATACGCGTTTCTATGACTTCCAGAAGACGAATGGAAGATTCTGAACGCTGGCCTGGTGTGAGGCGCATTGAAGCAGGACAGTCGATCACAGATGTTGCTCTTTTCTTCGGGGTTCATCGTTCTGTAATTTCATGTTTATGGAAACAATTCCAAACCACACAGACAGTTGTTCGAAGGCCCGTAGCCGGTCGCCCAAGGCTTACAACCCCCGCGGAAGATTGATATATTGTTATTGTAGCCAAGCGGAATCGCAGAGCGACCTCCACACGTGTGACATCTATGGATAGAACGTCCATTGGTAAGGCGATATTTGCAGCTACTGTACGCCGAAGCTTACATATGAGTGGACTGTACGCCCGGGTACCTCGAGTTTGTGTTCTCTATCCGTCCAATCAAGAGGGGCATGATTACAGTGGTACCGCGAACATGTCAATTGGAATGTGTCTGATTGGGGCAATGTTATGTTTACTGATGAGTGAAGATTTGCTCTGGAGCCAGATGACAAGCGTATAAGGATATGGCGTAAACAACGAACACGCAATCAGTCCCAAAACATCACCGAACATCACGCATTCCGAGGAAGCATTATGGTGTGGGCATTAGGATACCGCACCGACCTGCACATATTTAAACGGGGTTCTTTGACGGCTGTCCGGTATCGAGATGAAGTCCTAGAACCCATTGTGAGATTGTACGCTGCAGCAGTTGGCCTTACGTTTGTTTTAATGGACGATAATGCAGGTCCCCATACAGTTGATATCGTCGATGACTACCTTGAGAGTAAAGGGATTGCGAGTATAGCGTGGCCAGCATATTCGCCTGACCTTAATCCCATTGAAAATCTTTGGGATGCTCTCGGCCGTGCTGTATCTTCCCGTTTCCCATCTCCAGCCACTCCTATTGAGCAAGAAACTGCTGTAAAAGAAGAATGGCGCTTGCTTAATTCTGGGGTGGTTGACAACCTAATTGAAAGCATGGTCACAAGGTGTAAACTTTGTATACAGATGAGGGGAGATCACATACCCTATTAATGTCCACTTTTCATTTTATGATGTTTATTTTCAATTTATACATAATTCTGTTTAAGTCTGCAATATGTCATTATCTGATGTCTTACAAAAATTTTATATTGTTTTCATTTCCGTATATAATTATTGATTTTGTTTTATGCATAAATATATATGCTACTTTCCTGCCGAATTTTGTATCAATCAAAGCAGTATTTGTTGATTATTTTGCATTTTACATCTTCGTGCTTAACTTTTGGAACGGAGTATACAAAAGCGGTGTTTAAATTATATTATCTTAATGATTAATTTTATCGACGGACCAGCTTCACTGCTTCGTTTTTTAATTATTTTATTATATACAAATATTTACAGTGAAGCGGAATACAATTTAATTGTGAGCTTCGTTTTACAATAATTGCTCACGTCCGGTAGGCTAGATTTCTTTTCTCCATCTGCCCCAATCGTAGGAGGCGATCCATTGGCGAGATTCGTTGGCGTAAAATGCGCCAACATCCCGCCCGGCCTTGCCATGTTCACATGCAAGAACTTGACATAAGTTTAATTATGAAATATTAATATTAAAGGTTTCGGTTATTCATGTAAACAAATATAAAATATGTATAGAAAAATACAAAATAATAAACAAACATCGAAACTTGTAAATAAGAATACAAAATTATTGAGAAAAATAATTTTCAATATAATTAATAATAATTGAGTAACAATTGAGTAACAATAACATAATACACAATTTACTAAATTTCAATAGGCAATACAGCTATTTTATTAATTGTTCTTTTAAAGTCCCCTGTTTTGGTACGAACTTTCACAACACGGACTTTTCCATCAGAACCGTGGTACAATGATATTATTCGCCCCAAAAGCCAATTATTAATTGGCAGAAAATCTTCTTTAATCAAAACCATTTGGCCTATCATTAGATCATTTTTTTCAACCATCCATTTTGATCTAGCTTGTAAAGTATTTAAGTAATCGGATTTCCATTTTTTCCAAATAAGTTGTACAGTTTTTGTGGTTTTTTGCCAACGACTTAAGCGATTTTCCTTTAAATCTGTCAAAAACGGCTCAGAAATTGCTGTTATAGGTCGTCCTATCAAGAAATGACCTGGCGTCAGAACTTCAAAACTTTCTGAATCACTAGTAAGAGGAGTAAGGGGTCGCGAATTTAATATTCCTTCTATTTGAATGACAATCGTTTCGAATTCTTCGTAAGTGAAATGAAAATTGCCAATCGTACGTTTCAGATGGTACTTCACCGATTTTATCCCAGCTTCCCAAAGTCCACCGAAGTGAGGTGATTTGGGTGGAATAAAATTCCAATCTATATTTTCTTGTGTAAAATAATTAGCTAATTCCTTGTCTGGGAAATTAATGAGCGTATAAAATTTTTTCAGTTTTGAATTCGCTCCAACAAAGTTAGTAGCATTGTCTGTATAAATTTTGAAACATTTGCCACGTCTGCTTGTAAAACGTTTAAGTGTTGCAATTAAAGCATCGGAAGTTAAATCTGTTAATGTCTCAAGATGGATGGCTTTTGTTGCGAAACATATAAAAATACAAATATACAATTTATTTAGAATACCTTTACGTTGATTTTTAAATTTCACTAAATAAGGGCCACATAAATCAATACCTGTAATAGCAAATGGAGGTGAAACATTAACTCTTTCACTAGGTAAATTACCCATAATTTGCGAAGTAAGAGTCGGCTTACATTTAAAACATGTTACACATTGATGTACTGTTTTACGTGCGAGATTACGGCCATTTAAAGGCCAAAATTTTAAGCGTACTGCATTTAGAAGACCTTGTGGTCCAACATGAAATAATTTCCTATGCAAACTTTGAAAATAAATTTTACTTAATCTTGAAGCCTTAGGTAAAATAGGAGGATGTCTTTGAGAATATGGCACTGAAGCATTTTTTAACCTTCCTCCAACACGTACTATTCCTTTGTCATCAAAAAATGGAAATAAATTCGAAATATTACTTGATAGTTTCTTTCCTTCAAACAAAGCTCGTTGTTCATGTTTAATCAACACTTCCTCGGTTTCTCTTACCTCCTCCACTGACAGTGGTCCAGTTCTTTTTACTTGATTCCTACAATTGAAAATAAACCTGAAAATATAAGACAAAACATGGTTAATTTTATAATAATTGTTTGAAAGTTCTAAGAGGTCGTCCATAATAGAATGTTGAGAGCTGTGATTTAACAGGGCAGTCTCTTTACAAGTCTTATCTTCAGATGGAATTTTCCTTTCCCGTTGCAAAGTTTCTTTTTCGACTTGCTCGATGGTTTCAACCTCAGGAACAAATGGTTGCAAGTTCTTGGAAATTTCAGGCTCCATCAAGAATTCTGGACCTGTCCACCATCTGGAATCGGTTACCAAGGAATCAGCACTCATTCCACGCGAGAGAAGATCTGCCGGATTTTCTTTACCTGCACAGTGATGCCAAGAGTTGGGATCTGTTAGATTGGTGATTTCGTTCACTCGGTTTGCCACAAACTGCTTCCATCGCGCTTTTGCACCCTTTATCCAAAAGAGTACAATCTTGGAATCTGTCCAATGATAGTCAATAGAAGATCTTTTTAGATTCACGATTCTCCTTACCTTAGAACTTAGACGAGCTGCAACTAGAGCACCCAACAGTTCTAATCTTGGCAAGGTAACACCGTTTAATGGAGCCACACGACTTTTTGAAGTTAGGAGTTTCACCGATATTCCATTGAGAGTCTTTACCTTCAAATATATGGCAGCGCCATATGCCTTTTTACTTGCGTCACAAAAACTGTGTATTTCAACAGTATCTTCCCGTGAAAGAGAATCATTAACCAACCTAGGTATTTTCAAATTTTCTAAGTGATGAAGTTCAGCACACCACTTCTTCCACTCCCTTTCAATCTCTTTTGGTAAAGATTCATCCCACTGAATTTTTTCCTTCCAGAGATCCTGGATGAGGCATTTAACTCGAATGGTGAAAGGCGAAATTAATCCTAAAGGATCAAATATCTTTCCTATTGCTTGAAGTAAGAAGCGTTTCGTATTTTTGTCCATAGAAAGAAATTCCAAGAGATTCCTAGTATCCATAGTTAAAT
Source organism: Stegodyphus mimosarum (assembly GCA_000611955.2). Classification (NCBI taxonomy): domain Eukaryota; kingdom Metazoa; phylum Arthropoda; class Arachnida; order Araneae; family Eresidae; genus Stegodyphus; species Stegodyphus mimosarum. The sequence continues at coordinate 117,045 of KK112558.1, read as the reverse complement.
AATCTTCATGTGTCTTCCAAGAAAGCCCCAGAATTTTAGTTTGGTGTGCGCCCAAGCTGAGCGTAGTATCTACAGGATAGGTATCAAATTCTTCATTCTTCCATTGCTCCATTAATTCAGCATTATTGCTAATCCACTTTCTGAGGACCATTCCAGCATCTTCCATAATTTTCTTGGCATTTCTGGATACTTCAAGTGCTTCTTCAAAATCCTCACATCCAGCAATGAGATCATCTACATAAAAACATTTGTCTAAAATTTCAACAGTTTCGGGAAAATCTTCCTTATATTTTTCAAGGTGATGTCTAATAGTAGCTGCTAATAGAAATGGGCTCGAGCTGACTCCGAAATTCACTCGATTGAAACGATAAGTCTGTAACTTGGGCCTTTTATCAACACATGGATCATCATTACTCCAAAGAAAACGAACTGCGTCCTTATGTTCATCGGAGAGGCAAATCTGCAGAAAAGCTTGTTTAACATCTGAACAAAATGCAATCTTGTTCAATCTGAAATTAATTAGTAAGTCCAAAAGATTTGGATTTAAGTTAACCCCTGGCCACAAGCAGTCATTTAAAGAAAGTTCATTATTTTGATGGCTACCCGCATCAAAGACGATCCTAGTTTTCGAAGTTAAACTACTTTCTTTCCGCACAGCCTGATGAGGCAAATAATATATAGGTCTATTTAAAGTATTTTCTGGTGCATCAGGATTTACGATGCTTATTATGCCTTCTTTTAAATAATCAGAAATAATTTCACAGTATTGTTGATGTAACTCAGGATCATGACTAAATCTCCTCCACAAATTCTGAAAACGCTGCCGCGCCAAGGAATAATTATCAGATAATTCTTCATAAAGTTTCCTAAAAGGTAGTTGCACTATGTAACGTCCGTTTTTGAAATCTACAGTGTCATTAAAAATTTCCATAGCCTGATCCTTTTCATGCACAACTGGATCATCACGAATACCAAGTCCCTCTAAATCAAAGAAAAGTTTTAAAGTACTTTGAAGAGAATCATTTTGCATAAGAAAACAATGTCCCTGATAAGAAGGTTGTATTTCGTTAAGCTTCCCGCATGCGATCCATCCGAATTCAGACTCTTTAAATAATAAATCATCGTTTATTTTATACGTATTATTTTTCAAAGCCTTAAAAAATAAATCAGCGCTTATAAGGGCATCTACCTCTGAAGCTTCATAAAATGATTTATCAGCTAAATTTAAAAATTGTGGAATTTCTACTTTCGAAATATCCAACGTAGTACACGGAATTAATCCTGTTATCTTATTTACAATTAAGAATTCAACTGGTTCATTAAAGGTGCAATCTTCATTTGAAATAAATGTATTCACTTTCCATTTAATATTTTGGATTGATCCATTAAGACATGTAACAGGCGTCTTAATTTTCTCCCTTTTTATTCCTAAACATTCACTTATGTTATTAGTAAGAACGCATATATTAGATGCGCTGTCTAAAATGGCTCGGATTTTTTTTCTTCGATTATTGGCGTCACAGACATAAATCTCTGCAGTAGAAAAAAGTACACTTTTTCTTTTTTGTTTATTTTTGTTACTTAAAACACTCAATGCCTTCAATTCTGAGTCACCTTTTGCTGCATCAAGCTCACTTATGTTTGGTCTATGCGGCGTCACCGGGCGACTAGAAGTCTTGGAATGACCTTCATTACCCATACATATTAATTTATTGTGTTTCTCCCCGCAAGCGCATTTAAATTTCGAGAGACACTGACTTTTCTTATGGTTTTGCTTTAGACATAATTCACAGAGCTTATGTGAACGAATTAATTTTAATCTTTCATGAACACTTAATTTTAAGAATGTATCGCAAAGGAATATAGGATGAAAACTTCTACAAACAACGCAGTTTTTATTTTTACTTTCATTCGTCAAAAGAGCTTTTGATTTATGGGAAGGGGAAGAATTCTTGTTTATACTAATCTTACTTCCGGTTGCAATATTTTTATTTATAGATAACAATACTGATTCACGCTGCTCTAAAAATTTAATAAACTCCTCCAGGGTTGGAACTACTTTCGATTTATGAGATAATTCGAAATTTTTCCTAGATTCTTTATCTAGTTTTTGAAGAAGAATATTTATTAGAAAAACATCACATAACTTGTTCTGTTCATACTTTAACACTTTCAAAGCGCGTAAATTCTTTTGTACACAATCAATCATACTTCTAATGTCTTTCGCATTTTCGCATTGAATCTTTTCAAAATTTAAAATATTCTGCACATGAATGTCAACAATCAGACGTTCATTATCATAGCGAGATTCCAATGCATTGTACAAAGATTCAAAATTATCAAAGTTACTGGCTAAATGCTTAGCGTCATTAGTAAGACAAGATCTCAGATAATACAATTTCTGCGAATGACTTAACTGAACATTATTTGTAATTAAATCATCAAATTGAGTTTTAAATGAACTAAATTCTTCATATTTTCCTGAAAATTCAGGCAAAACTAATGGTGGAATTTTAGTTTTGATTTGAAAATTTTCACTTAAATTACTTTCAGTAACATTTACTGCTTTTGCAGAATTTAACTTATTGTAAGAATTAATGAGAATTTCAATTCTTACCTCCAGTTTTTCTAGACGATCATCACAGTGGTTTAAATCATCATCAATAATTGCGAGATCATCATCCTTGATGTCGCTTTGTGCGTAGTACGCACTTCGTAGCTCATCAACTTTCTTCTGAAGAGCTTGAATATTTTTTAGTTTCACTTTAAGTTCAACGAAGTCCACATCATTATTTGCAGTCTTCATAAAATTTTCAAATCTAGTTATTTTCCCTTTTAGGGATGCTTTGCTTTTCATTAGAGTATCCATATCGCTGAAGTAACCTCCAGGCTCAACGGAGCCAGATGTTTAAATTATATTATCTTAATGATTAATTTTATCGACGGACCAGCTTCACTGCTTCGTTTTTTAATTATTTTATTATATACAAATATTTACAGTGAAGCGGAATACAATTTAATTGTGAGCTTCGTTTTACAATAATTGCTCACGTCCGGTAGGCTAGATTTCTTTTCTCCATCTGCCCCAATCGTAGGAGGCGATCCATTGGCGAGATTCGTTGGCGTAAAATGCGCCAACAAGCGGCATTATCCTTTTGGTATCCGTTTGCAGAAGCAGTTCTTGGGTACATCTAATATTTCAATCTTTCTGCTATTCTGATACTGCTTCTGCTTTTAGCGTTGATTAAAACTGAGACTTTGAAAAGGAAATTCGAAGAGGCTCTACTTCTTTGTTTCTTGTTTAGCTGCCTACATTCTCATTTCCTTGAATACTTTAAGGTTTTAAAATCTTTTTGTATAGTTTCTTCTGAATACATGTAACTGTAGCAGAAATAGGATAAATGTCTTTGATTCCCAGTTAAATGGACATACTGTCCGGATAAATTGTGAGATTGATGAAACTATTATTTATTGTTGCTTCCACACTTAAGCCGATGGCTACGGTTTCTTCCTAAAATACGCTGTTTCTGTTATTGCGATGGCTTTTCCAGTCATGAGTCCAGTCATGAACACTGGTATACATTGTGGGTGTAAGTCCAACTTTCCTTCCTATTTTGCACCTATTTCTGAATATAAACAGGCCATTTATTGTCGCAATATATATATTTATTAGTTCTCTCTTCCGCCTTCTTTTGTTGACGAATGAGTTTGCTCCATTGATTCTTGCTGCTCAGATTACTATTCCACAAATTTGTTTTACTGCAGATTTTGTTGCTTCCTGATCTGCTACTAATTACAATGGCGTAATCGATGTTACAACATTTGTTGACACTGAGGTTTCCGTATGGTTTACTTGTGTTACAGTTAAAACTAAAGAGCGCTGAGGAAGTGATTGGCCTTTCTGATTTGTATGAGAAGTGCCCGAAATCCTGCTACACATGAAGCAATTTATTTCCACTACCACACAATACAAGATTTTTAGAACGTGTGAAAGTGACAGGAAACTTGCTTCTTGCATTCATTTCAGTATTTAGGACATACTTTGTAAGGATTTGTTATTTTCCTAGACTGTTATTTTATGTTATGAGATAATTTTATAAATTATGTTTAAATTATGTTTTAGATAATTTTACTGTCATCCCCCTTTTCCGTTTTCTTTCCAGAAGGCAAATTTTTGTTCTCCCGTATTCAAACGAGGTAGAAAAAGGTAGTATTTAAAAGAAAGTGTTAGATTGTTTATAAGGTATTTCTCCCGCCATCTTAGCATGCCTTCGTGGTGTAATGGTCAGCACACTCGGTGAGCTGAGTTGCCAGTCCCGACGAAGGCATTGCTCATTTTTCACGCATCTTGCTTCAAAATTAACCTAATGTCTCTACAGTGACCCCCCGAACTAAAAAAGGAGGTGGATGATGATTCTCCGCCACCAGGATTTGACAAATGTGTCCCTAATCCCCAGTCGTCCTTTAAAAGGGAGGTATATAAGTTATTTCTCCCGCCTTCTTAGCATGATTTCGTGGAGACATGGTCTCCAACTCGGCGCGTATTCGAGAGGTCCGAGGTTCGAGTCCCGGCGAGGGCATTGCTCATTTCTCTCTTGCTTCAAAATAAACCTAATGTCTCTACAGGTTGAATCAAAGTGTGTTACACCTGCTGATGGTCACGTTACCAATTGAATCTCTTCGATAGCTGTCTGTCTGAGGCTTTGCTATATTCTTGCCATTAGGGCTTGTCATGCCGGTATTAGTTTGGAGCCATTTTTTTATTCATTCCGTGTATCCTTTGACTAACCTTTGCCTTAATTTATGCAGTTAGTTTAAATTGAAGTCATTATTTTTGTGTTACACCATAAGTTCTGGCTGGTGCTTTAAGCACAAGAAGTGTCTTCTGTTAAATTATTGAGTTTTAATAAAATGATCTTTTTCATCCTTCTTATGTTTTGTCTGATTACCGAACATAGCAATAAGTCGCTTAGGTTTAACTTCAGGTATGAAATCAGTTATGCTTCGCAGAAGGTGAAACTTAACAACCTGTAAGAGCTTTACCTAATATCACTCCTTGCCCTTAGTTATTAACTTTCTGTTACCGGCTGTCACTATCACCTACAAATTTGGAGCTTTAATCGCCAAAACAATAGGTTGCAAATATTTCTTCCAAAATCTGGGTTTCTTAGAAGCTTAGAAGCCATTTTTAATGACGTAATTTCTATTCCGTTTCTGTCGAAGGCTTGAGAAATACCTGTTCCGATGTTTACTCCTCTTTCCTTCTACGGAACATTGCAATTTTCACATTACCGTTTCTGCGGCGTATATCATCATATCAACAGTGCTTTGTTAACGCTGGATCAAGCTCCAATGAAATTGGAGTCAGTGATAAAATTTTTGGTTGTTCGAGGTAGTTGTTACATCGAACACCGTTTTCTGATGTGCGAATAAGGAAGTTGTGGACCAGGTGGAAATGCATCACCAATTCGAGAAGCCTATGTCACCAGTCACAAAGTCCAATAACCAGGGTGAATACTAACCAGGGATCCTATTTAACGGCTTTTTGATAAAAAGAATAACCTGCACTGTTAATTACCGATTTCAGCCAGATAATATGATGGCAGAGAAACCTTCTGCACCAAAATACTTTCTGTAACAAATATACTTTACTTATTTTTTAAATTATTCGGGAGGGATACGTGAAAAATCAGGTATGATCCGAGAATCAAACTGTACACCTTCCGATTCACAGCCGTGTGTGGTACCAGTTATATCATAACAGTACGCACAGAGAAAAGCGACAAGGATTATATGTTCTCTAGTAAATAATTCTGGGCAAATTTTAAGTATTTTTGCTTACAATAGAGTTATGAGCGAACATTTAAACGGTTACACGTTGGAACTTTACATGTCAATTAATAGATAAAAAGAATAACTGGAGCATAAGAACGAGCTAGAACTTAACTGAAAGTGTCAGTCAAGACAGTTTATAATAGATGATGCAATATTAATATAAATACACTGTACGAAATGTAACATCCAAAATAGGTGATGAATTTTAATAGGTTTTTTAATAGTTATTTATCAGAATTTTCAATTTATTTGCCGTAAACTGGGGTCAGAAAAGGATATTTATCTTCTTCATGAGGAGATCGATATATCATAGGAAGGAACAGGCTTTGAATGCGTCTGGATATTACAAAAAAAGACGTCAAACTTTAATGCAACCACTCCATCAACGAAGACGCTGTTAAAATGGAGTTGAGAGGTAGTTGAGCAGCCAGCGAACGCACTATACGCAGCCAAGAAATGTCTAAGAAACGTCAAAGTTTTTTACGTTTTGCACTGCTTTGAGAAGAAGAACGCGAACTTTTATGATCTCTCTTTTATCCCCCACAAAGTTATACCAATTCGATTCTTTTAGATTCATTTTAAAAAATGGAAAAATTATTTTAAAATTTCAGTCACCCTTCAGCTGCAAGAGTGTAAAGTCACCCAGATTTCAAAATGGTAATTTTTTATAAAAATGGCTACTTTTTCCCATCCACAAAATATAAGCACATTAACATCTAGCAGAATTTTGCAGTTAAATCAGAATAAATGGCTGTTTGGACTGCATGATCGATATTCTTATAATTGTTTTCTGAATGTTATGTTGTCAGTAACGAGAGGTTATAGGTATCTATTTGACTTAAATCGCATATTTGATTTAGAAAATTAATGAAATTTTATTGGAAGATACAACACATTTTCTGAAATCCTTTAAATCTTGAATACGCAGAAAACACAATGACAACTATTTAACTGTGTTGAATTCACATACATTTATGATCAAGAAATAGTGATCTGATATTTCAGGAAAAAGTATGTATTTGAAAGCATTGACAAAATCCTCATAATGACTGGTGGAAAAAAAAACTGCAGCTTTTCAAACGGGAATTAAAAAATATGTGTCTTTTATTGTCTAAGCTAATGCAGTAGGAAGTGTATGATAAACGTTTGGATGCTTAAAAACTTCAGAAGAAGGGAAATAAAAGTGGAATAGTAGACAGGGTTTTCTGTTTAAGATAACAGTGATTTCGGACGATTTGGAGCATTTGCACTGATCGATTTAAAAAAGGTAATGTTAAATACCAACGGTTATTCAAGTTTTTACAAGTACTGGTCACCTTTAGAAGTGACGGGCCGAGAACATGTTCACTATAATTACTTCGCTAAAAATGTAATAAATAGATTATAACAAGCTAAAAGGATCTATTATAGAATAACAATCAGTTAAAAGAGTAATAAACAGTCTTAGGCTAAACGATAAATTGTCACTGTGCTAAAAGAGAAATAATTAGATAGTAATTAATAGTCTTTTTGCGATTACTTCTGACAACCAGCATTTCGTAGAACATAATTAATATTGGTATTGAATACTATTCATCTACACTAAAGTTGAAAATAATGGATATTTGGATATTTCAGCGAATTTTCTTGCAATATACTGAATGAAAGATGCAAATTTAGCTTTCCCTCCAAGAAATGCAATTTTCCAGTGTCAAATACGCAAACCTATGCGTGCGAAGTATTTAGGGGAAAGTCTGCTAAGACTGTAAGTAGGAATTTCAGCACTTCTTTCTCACACACTCCTCGGCGACTCTGGGTTTACTGGGCGGTGGGCGGGACAACATTTATTAAATTGGAAAAGCAGACGACCAAAATGAGTAATCATCAGTATTTGGATTAGAGAATGAGATAGAGGTACATAGAGAGACTTAAAACAGGGCTGTCTCAAGTGCAGATTGCTAAAGACTTGAATCTGCCGCCCAGCATCATGTGAAACTTAACGAAAATAGTTTGTGGATACCACGAATGCGTAGAGAGAAAGCTTGGCAAAGATCGTATAAGAGTCGTATGGCAAATAAAGATTGATTTTTTCCCAATTCTGGGTAGTATAATAGGAACGTAACAACCTAATAATTCTATCGTCATATGCATGCAGCCACAGGAAGCCGATTTGCAATGATTATTATTTCTAGAAGCCTGCACGAGAGAGGTAAGTTAGCAAAAAGACCTGCTGTTTGCGTTCCAGTCAGTTCTCTTGCATAATCGAGTCCGCTTGGCATGGTTCAAAGAGCATCGACTTTGGACCAAGAATAAGGGAGAAACCGGGTTTGTTTTTCACAGGTGAAGCCTAATTCAGACTAATAACTGATTCTCGACACACATGCGTCTGGAGAGAATCAGGGACCAGCAACTTATCGCCCAGTATTCGAGAAAGGGAGACGATATGGCAGCGGATGTTTGATGTTTGGGGCAGGCATCATGTTGGACAGGCACACGCACGTCCATGTCTTTGACAGAAGTTCTATGACAGTTGCAAAGCTTACAGAGAGCCATATGTTTACATTTTCAGGGGTGTGGTTGACACTCAGTTCACCCTTATGAACGACAATGCTCATATACATAGATCTAATCCAATGGATTATTTTCTGGATTGTCGGGTGGTTCAATCAGACAGATCTTGAGATACAGAACATGTCTGGGATGCTTTTGGGAAGGCATCTGCAACTCGTCTTAGCCCTTTCAGAACCATCCAGGCCCTGTAAACAAGCGTGTTGCAGGACTGGAACTAATTACCATAAGGAATCGTAAACTGTCTCATTCATAGTATGAAGTCATATTGTAAGACTTATACGACTATAAGACTGTTAAAGGTAATGCATACGCTAATAGCTTCTTTTTGTTCGATCTTGCAAACGTACTTTTTGCACCGATAAGTTTTACGTGCGATTATGTGTGTGTACCATAACTATTGTGTGGTATACATTTTTTGTTAAATCAACATATGTCCTTACCAAATTTCAATCAAATATAATCGATCGGATGTCAAAATTTCTTAATTTTCTTCATTTCTAGTATACGACGACCACTTGCGTAGAAGACTAAAATAATGTGAAATTAAAGATGGTCGTCTTAGACGAGGTTCAGTAAATAGCTATGCGTTTACTTTTCTAACTACTGTGTGAAAGATTTCAATTCAGTTCAAGCACCAGAAATAATTGAATAAAGGAAGGAAAGTTAGAGTACTGATTATACATTATTGTTTATAATTAAACTACAGTGAACTTTTAGATGGCGATCATCTCCTTAGGAAGGCTGGTTCTGAACGTAACCAGTAATTCTAAGAACATAAAAAGGCAATATGTAACATTATCTCTCTAAGAAAACTACCTCCACGGAAGACTAAAATCAACTGAAAATGTGAATGATTTTCTTAGAGAACTAATTCCCTATACCTATTAGAGCAAAGAAGAGAAAAAGAATAGGATGCAGACTAAGCAAAATTTTTATTGTTTTTCAGTCAGGATTACTTGAGTGATCTAAAGAACATATCCACTGACTTACTGTATAACTATCCAGCAACTCAGAGCAAAATTCTTATATGCATACTAAATTTTAAGGCATTTAAGTTAAGTGCTTTTGTGGCATACTTCGGTTGATATTAAATATCTAGGCAGCTTTGTTTCTTAATTGGAATTAAATGATTGAAGGACACTATTCCTATCTACTGCAATTCGCCGCCTTGATTGGTATACTGATTAGCGATGCTGGCTGGCGTAACGTTAGGCCTAGGCTCGAATCTCAGAAATGGCATGGATGTTTGTAAGGTATAGGAGTTTGTAAGCTTACTGTGCAATGTTGGTATTTAAGATACAGACGAGCTGAAATTCCTCTTGTGCGATTTAGTGGTATCGAAAGAGGGATGGCAGGTCCTCAAATACATTCACGGAGGTGTTATCTATCAGAATTAGGGTTTAGCTGCACAGTTTAGGATGGTGTAACTGTAATTGCATCATCAGTGCTGAACGCCTGGTCTCCCGCTCAATTCTGCCTGTACCTAGGTTGCAAGCAAAGATTTTCTGAAACCTGAACAAAATTTTAAAAAACTTTAGTAAGAGCTCCTGATGTATGCAAGATCATAATTGATATTCATTCTGTCGTCATGTGTTCCGCAGCATTTTGCGACTTACTGCTCTAATGATTTCTGAAAGTCTTTATTCCAGTTCACTTACATTTTGACAATCATTATAAGTTTTACTAACAGTTAAGTTTGACTTGAACACAGCATTTTCTTTGTATGGATTCAGATCAGCTATATTCGCCCAGACAAGAAGATTATGCAAATATAATTAATTAGTACGAGTAAATGAGTTTAGGAGGTTAAATACAACTCAGATCTTGTTGAGCGAAAATCCACCTTGCAATTAATAAGTGCTAGAGCGAAAATGCCTGGAAAAATATTTTGTCAGAGGTCTCATCGAATCCCGTAGCTTCTCTAGAGTGGAAAATGTCAAGTTAGTGATTAGTTGAAGCTAAAACCAGGTGTCCTCCTTTAGAGGATTTCATTTTGATACGTGCACATTTACAAATAAGTCGCCTAAAATGTTAAGAATGAACGTTGATAAGAAATCGAATTGTTAGGTTGTAAGATCTCTCTTCAGTTGTAATCTGCCATGAATAGTTAAAGGAAAGTTGATGAATTTTAATTTGTTCTTGAGTGAATTGACTAAAGTCAGAGAGATTACTCGCCGTCATTTGGAAATTTAGTCACAACATTAACAATTTAGTGGAACACCGCTACATAGTCTTATGTTTTAAGAGCAGTTAGATTATAAAATCACATAATTTGGTAAGCAAAGTCTCTTAAAATATAAGTCTTAAAAAGTCCGATATAAAGAAACCTAATTACAGTAAAGTCTTTCATGGAGATACCCCAACAGAGCAGACTACTGAAAATGACGAGTATTTGTTAGAACGTAAATAAACATAAAAACGAATGTTACATGTCTAAGATGATAGCCTCGTCACTGGACCAGAAACATATGTTTCACTGTAGGTGGACAGGTATCCTGGTCAAATCGATCTCCTGATATAGCATCCCTAGATTTCCTCAAGTTTGTGAGGTAGCTTGTTATGATCATGCTTAAGCAATATCTGCTGACACTGATAAATCTTAACAGTGAAATACGGAATATATTGTGCCCACTTTGCATATGCTCTTGATGTATTAAAACCAGCAAAACCTCCGTAGTGCTGAAATGGTACTATGACAACTATTCATAATTCAAGGGAATTTCAATCTTATTTGCAAGTCGTTACCGACTATCTGTGATGCTCAATATTATATTTTTTATTTATGCTGCTACACTTGGAGATGGACAAGGTAAGTAAGGAGAGAGTCATAAGTGGTTTAACTGCTTTATAAGTATTTTTTAATCGAGACCAAATTTTAATCTTTAGAAGAACATTTCTATTTAATGCATGAAATATAACTTTCATTCCAATACTACTATTTGTTCGAGATGATTTAAATGAGATTTGTCTTTTAATTTAGATAACGGCTCTTTTGATAAGGATTTAATTGCTTTTTGGAAGAGTACCCAACTATAAAAGGCTCATACCGGAAACATACAAGAAAAGAATTTAAAATATTCATGGAATCAACCTGTTCAATAACCAAAGATCCTAAAGAAATGTTAGAGTTCCGAAGTTTAACGATTTGGGACCTGATGAATTTAAATTTTTTCATTTATTTATTTACATATTTTTTAAATTCTAGCTTCTAGCTCAATCTCATCGTGTTCCTTAAAATATACCGCAAAGCTTACACAAGTGTAGAGGCATTAGGTTATTCAGAAGCAGGGGACATGAAAAATGAGCAACGCATCCGCCGGTACTCGAACCACGGACCTCTGGGAAACGCGCCCAGCGTGCTGACCACTACACCTCGAAGGCGGAAGAAATACCTTACACAAATACCTTATAACACTTACATAACAAATAAATAAAAAGCACAATAACACTGCAAAATAATGGGAAAAAGGTAAATAAAAATAAAATCAAAATTAAAGACTTAAATATCTAAATTAAGAAAAGAATTCCGAAAGAGAAAACTGTCTCTTTAGTTTGTTAAATTTTAGAAAATGCAATTCGGGGTCAAGATGCAGACGTATCCTTAAAAGTGGCCTAAAAGCTATTCTTCTACTGGACGTGATGTAAGTCCAAATCGCTTTAAACGAATTTTAAAATTGCCGTGTAAAGAAAAAAATTTGAGATAATTTAAAATCTGTTGAAATTTGATCAACTTTTACTATGTTAAAACTGAAAAAAAAAGGAAACCTTTTTATCATTGTGCTTTGGATGAGGTAAGATACCTTCTGTTCCAAACACCTTAACACCTTTCCTATGAAAGCGCTTAGTGAAAAACTGGATAATCTTATTATTTTTTTAATATTTAGATCATATTAAAGCTCTGGAGGATTATCTGCTCTAGGAGAAGGATGCCTTAGTGAAAGACGTTTTGACAGGAAACTCTCTCGTATCCATGTCATACACGAGGAAAAACCGAAAACGTCTCAGGCACTCAGCCTGTGTGCTTGAATTTATTGAAACCTGAGACGAATTAAAAGTATTCATCAATTTCACCATTCACCCCTGGTGTGACGAAATTGGATGATAAGTTGTGTAGGTTACTGAGTTTTAGAAGATTTATTATGAAGCTCATCCTTTTTTAAAGCCTTAGATTAATACCTATCCATTTAATCTAAACTATAGAAGAATTCGAGAGTACCTATCGAGTATAAGTTTTAGTTCTGAAAAGCAATAGAAGCTCTTTCCAGTTTACTTCTTTTATATTTTTCGCATTCATTTTTATCAATATTTTAATCAAATATTTCATTCGTGGGTTTATTTCTGGCAATTACAATTTATGTAATTGCATCTACCATTATAGAGATTTCTTACATTATCCCGAATAGAAGAAATATCTAAAAGCTTTAATATATTTTAGTATAAAAATATATTAAGATATTTCATAGTAAGAGCAAAAAGCTTAGAATTGAAGCAAAATTTACTTTTAGATAAATAAAACATGATCTTATTTAATGCAATTTTTAGGAGTAATATAAGACGACAACCATCTATGTGAACCATCCATTATGTTCTTATCAGTGTGGGGTGGCCATCTATTAAACTCAATACATCTTCAGCTGGGTATCTTGTGGTTTCAGATGATAACGTGAAGTTTAATGGCATCAGTTGCCGAGATTTCCGATACCTGCTTATGGCATATTATTAAGTACTGACTATGTTGAAATGAGACCTTTTCAGGAACAAGATTTCTATTTTCTCTAGATTACATGTGCAAAAGATATATGAAAAACTGATTTTCGGCCCATTCTTCCCTTTCTTAGGTTCAGATTGCAGGTAAAATGTTTACTTAGTAATAGGAGTAAAGCACTTTTATACTGCAGATATCTCAAATTGAATGCAATGTTATTTTAAGCAACCAAACAAAATTGAAATACAAATTAAATGTCCTTCCACAGGGAAACAAATTTATTAATTTAAATGTCCGAAATTAAATATATACAAATATGATATGAGAAACTTAAAATTTTTATTCTTCGAAACGTGGGATCACCGATGATTTTCATGGCATCTTGAAAATATTTTTTTAATTACACGCTATGTGTGTCATCGAGATACTTACAAGGTATTACAAGAAACTATATAAAAATTGTGCAGTGAACTTTCTGTTGGCATCATATCCTTGAGACGACCAGCTTTGAGAGTGATTAGTGTTTCGGGAAACATAAATTAACAATGACACTGAAAAAAATCTTCTCTAAGATGACTACCTCCGCGGAAGGCTAAAATTAGCTGTAAACAGTGGTGGTTGTCTTAAAAGCTAGGTCATCTTAGAAACAAGAATGGTCGTCTATTAGATTTTTTTGGAGCAGGAAACATGAAAAAGCAACTGTATCATCGCCAGGATTGATTATTTATGTGATAGCTGAACATGTTCACTCCTCACATTCCGGTACTTAGTTTGAGTAAATGTGATGATTTTTTGCATTCTGCACCATTTAAAGGAGGGCTGGGAAGCGGCAAGTAACCAAGTCTACCAAATCCAGCTTATTTTAGGTCAAGCTCTTTTATAAAGGGATCTAGGTTTTTCGGAGAACAAGAAACTAGAAAAATCAATTGTACTGTCAGTACCCTTGGTTCCGAACCATCGATTCTTTAATAGCTGGTTGAACGGAAAAGATTTTGTTTAGGGTGCCCTAAGAAAAGCGCCTGATTTAATATGCCCCAAATAATACTTTATTTCCAGAAAATAGAACATACTTTTACATACTTACAACAAACAAATATTCCGATTTAAGAATGAAAATTAACCTCTGGATTATGTCTTCATCGACTTGTTCTGGTACTACACACTTTTGACGAAATTCCTAATTCTTTTTTCATTTATTTGCCTATCGAGATGGCTAATGACGCGTTCAGTTTCGTCTTTGAGAGAAACATGATATTTAACGAAAAGGCTGAACGTTATGTCACATTTTCATCCAACAGCTCTTTATCTGTAAGAAATTGCTTTCATAATACGTTTTTTCTTAATATGCTTTATTTCAAAGACGCTTATATATGCATGCATAGTAGCAGGCGTATAATTTAAATTAATTTTGATTAATAGTAGGTATATAAATTAAATCGAATCGAAATCAGATTATATCTTGCGATGCAATGTTCACATACGATATTTGTACTGCTTAGTAGCCTCTGATACAAGTACCACAGAGAATCTTCAGTAATATAAAGAAACATGCCCAAATTTGCCATAAAATTTGGGAGGAATATCCGAGGTTTGATTTAGTTAGCTTGGGCATTTTTACTTCCTTATTTGAAGGAAAGGATGTATCGTAATCACGAAACATTTTGGTTATCATATTTTTTTTAAAACATCCATTTTGACCTTTCCCGAACCATTGGACGATTTTTTTGTGTAATTTGTACTTGCGCATAGAATAAAGGACTCTTGCTTTCCAAAATGGATTGTAAAATGGATAGAAGAGTCATTTTTTCGTGACGGCTGTACATACGAATATATCGCCAATAACTCGAAAACATTTAGCTGCAGAACGTTGAAATTTGTGCATAGGACTCCGATAACACCTAGTTGTCCCCCTTCCTCTTTTATTTCAATCGGGAGAAGCAAACAAATATA
>KK112558.1:62396-101957 GCA_000611955.2 Stegodyphus mimosarum | reverse complement strand
ATAGATAGATGTATACATATATATAAATACCCACCCCCTTACCCGGCTTAAAATCCCTTACGCGGCCTTTATTTTCACAATCATAGGTCGTAGTCATGTACTTTCAATTACAGAAGTGTTTTAAATGAAGAAATATTCGTGTTTTAGCAATATTAAATTTTAAAGAAAATTTAATTTTTGAAAATAGAGAAGTGTAACACATTACCTACACTTACATTTGGGAAACATTTTTTCAAAATTTGAAATTTGTTAATATAATTTTCGAACTGCCTCGAGAGATCGGTTAATTTAGAATAATTCAAGGAAATATGCTTAAATAGAGTGCAGCAAAAAATGTGCATAGTTTAATAAGCCGTATGAGGAAGTCATGTGATGTCCATATCACATTTCTGAAGTATATGATTCTTGCTTTGATGAGAAATTATAAAATGAGTCTGGGTCCTTCTAAAATCTGTCAACTCTACACCGAACCTTCTTCTGGGCCGAGGCGCTAATCAGGTATAAAAAAAATTTTCAGTATCCTTTGCAGGAAAATTTACAGTGTGGCTCCAGATCTAATGGTGCCAAGCATAACGAATGTGCCTCATGAAAAACGTCCTAGAGGATAAAAAAATGTTCCGCATAAAGAATTAGATTCCACATTAGGAACTTCGCTGTAATTTGGCACATATTAAATATGAAGTTAAATACTTTAATTTTGCGGTTTGCAGGTGCATAATAAAAAGAATTTTCGCCTGAGTATTAACAAAAACAACAGGCATAGGATCTCGTAAAGAAAGGTATTTCTTAATATCATTTAATAATGAAAATCACAGACTTTCCTTAAATCAGCTAAAAGGTCTTGTATGCGAAAGCTCCATGCTTACAGCAAACAAATTAAAGGTCTTCTGAAGAAGTTGAAAAAGTTCAGATTATTACCAAACAACTGCATCGCAGCCAATCTTAGATAAACAGATTGACTGGACTGTTCAGTGACAACATCATGCATTGCTTTTGGAACCATCTGAAGCACAGAGACCACTTTTGAAACCACTTTAAAAGTGTTCTTGAAACATAGACTTCTTAAAACATAAAGGTAAGATAAGCAAATACACCCATGTCCATAAATTAAGGATAATTCGGAGTCACGCGGAAATCGAACTCTAAAATAAATATATCACCTGTAAAATCACTACACACATCTTCAAGAATCATATGCAAATTTCATGAAGTAACCAGATGACACCAATGGTACGTCACAATGACGAGAGTGTTAGAGAGTGATATATAAGGAATACAGGCAAAGAAGTAAAATTGTTCGCAGGCGCTTTATAAGCATTTCAATGCAATAACCGAATAGTTATGACAAAAAGGACGCATTTGGATGATTTTTTACGTGGTAGAATTATCGGCCGTCTGGAATGTGGGCGTACCCAAATGGAAGTATCAGACGAACTTGGAATTGCCCAGAGTCTCATCTCCAGGCTTTGGCAACGATTCCAAGATGATGGTAATGTGAGTAGACGTTACAGAACCGGTCGCCCAAGAGTTACGACGCCAAATGAGGAAAGGTATTTGGCAGTTACTGCCAAAAGAAACAGGCGGAGCACAGCCTCAGACCTGTCTCGTCAGCTCTCGTCAGCCACTGGTACGACAATTTCAAGGCAGACCGTGTACAGACGCTTAGGGCAGATTGGTCTATATGCTCAATGACCTGTCAGATTCGTTCCACTTATTGAAACTCACTGTCGCCTGCGGTTAGCCTGGAGTAGAGAGCATGCATTGTGGACACCGCAACAGTGGACTTGTGTGATGTTTTCCGACGAGTCCAGGTTTAGCTGGCAGTCTGATTCTTGCCGGACTTTCATATGGAGAACTCCAGGTACCCGTTACCACCAAGAAAACATCATTGAACGACACCGTTACGGTGGTGCAGGAGTGCTCGTTTGGGGTGGAATTATTCTGGGTTCCAGAACTAACCTGCATGTTCAAATTGGAACCATGACAAGCCAAATCTATCGGGACGTCATTCTGGAACAACACCTACGTTTGTTTCTGGGCTTCATGGGCGCACAATTTGTGTTTAGGGATGACAACGCCTGTCCTCATCGTGCAAACATCGTAAACGAGTGCCTTCAATCTTAGGATATCACCCGTATGGACTCGCCAGCATTCTCACCGGACTTGAATCCAGTACAGCATGTGTGGGACATGCTTGGCCGACGAGTTGCAGCCCGTCAACCTTCTCCTACATGTCTACCGGAACTTCGAAGAGCATTGCTTTTTGAATGGTGTAATATCCCCCAAGATCAGATCGATAATTTGATACTCAGCATGCCTAGGCGTTGTACGGACTGTATTGCATCGTCTGGGAGACATACAATGTATTAACAATCATACCAACCATGTAATATTAATTTTTGTAAATAGGTGTTTTTTGTAATTTGCTCCAGGGAGAAAAAAACGTTAATTTTTTTAATAATATCAAACATATATCATCGTTTTTTGCTCTTTACCTTTTGTTTAATAAATAAGCTTATAAGCTTTTTATAAATATTTTTGACTTATAAGTCAAATTTGTTTTGCTTCCTTTGCCTGATTTTGCATTATCCTTAACTTATGGACATGAGTGTAGTTGACTAATTGACCATATTTAACTGCTACTGGGAAGACACAAACTAAACTGAAACATTGTACTGCTACATATGCATACATGGAGGAATGCGAATTTTTCCTAACTAATATATCAGTAAATATTAGTAAATCAAAATACCATAGTCACCTCAATTTTGAGTCAGGCTCAGCAACGGATTAAAATTAGTTTGTAGTAATCTACGAAAAACGCTGTTACTGATTACGTTCTTTACGTGGAATAATTATGTTCTTTACATGAGGCGTCACTTAGTGGAGTAGCTGGAGGGGGCCCGAAAAGGGAGGTACATTTTTCATAAGAAACATTAGTTTATCATGTAATAATGTTAATCGTTGAGGAAGGCGAAGAAAAATGAGATCCTGCTTTCCCATACGGAAAAAATGGAAAAGAAAAATAATTTTTGCCATAAATGAAATATTCAAAGTAATCACCCCGAGATTTCACTTTTTATACTTTTTTTATTCCGTTAAGCTTTTGATTGTAAATTACGAATATCAACTAAATTACGATCACGGCGACGTTAATGTAAAATCAAGAAAGACGTATTTCAGAGTTGCATTTCCGTTGCTGCTAGAGAAAACAAAACAGGAACTTGGAAAAGCGACGCTTTTGAATTTTTGCAATTTGCTCTAAAATATAATCTTCAGAATAAAGTTCCAAATATTGTAATAATACTCTGCACGTTTTTCACAATTTCTAAGTGTTGCCAATTGTAAGAAAAGTTTTCTAAAGAAAAATCATTGAAGAGTGACAAATCTTTATTTTGCATTTAAGAAATCTTTCTGTACTATCTGAATAACAGCAACTGGAGAGATCAAGCAGACCTGTAAATTGTCATCAATGGTTTTATGAACAAATAATAACAATAATAGTAATTTTTAAACGTTGGAATTTAGGTTTTTTTATATAAAACTATTGCTTTAATGTATTTCCTTATACGACATTTTGATACTTTTTGAAGTTATTCGTTTACTTACCAAGAGGAGCAGCAATGTCAGAGACCACCCCGGGGTGCGGAGTAAAAGCTCTAGCTACGGCACTGGAACCACCGTACTATACCCCTAGCATACGTTCTTTGAGTAGTTCAAGGTGGTTCATAATAACGCAGCCTGCCCTGAATACTGTTGTCACGCTCTTTGAAATATGCTGTAAATTCTTGTTCTCTGCTTGCGGACTTCTTTCTGTCCAGCGAATTGGTGTCACCAAATAGAGCGGTGATCCAGCTTTACGTTGACTTTCTATTCTGTAAATTGAGTCAAAAAGATAGTGTTCATCTTCTCATATCATAGCCGAAGACCAGCTACGTTTTCGAGGGCCGCTCTTATCATGTAAAGTGCCTACAGGATATATACAAACTGTGGTTACTTATAATTATTCGCAAAAGGTTTTCTTTAAAGTTTATTCGCTAATACTGGTTTGAAAAGCTGTGTTTAAAAATGCCATTTTATTTTGTGTAGCTTCCATTTTTAAAAAGGTCAGGGATGATCTTAAAAAAACACCCAATTTTATTCTTTCAATTTCTTCTATGCGAGTGAACTAAATATTATTTTCTTCAGTCGGTTCATTTCTAAAGGAAAATTAATTCTCTGCAGAAGTGTGTAGAAAAAAAAAGGGTTTCAAGATTGCGAAGAAATAGATTGCTTTTCAAGTATGTTCGCAGAAAGCGTTTCATCATCGAGTGGAGACTTCCTAACGATGGTTTCATGCAGTCCTTAGAAGGTGATTGTAACGTAATTTGCGCTTGGTAAATTTATTTTCCAAGCATGAAATAAAATTAAGATCTTTATCAAGAAGGTTGGATTTACAGACTGCGTTTGTTTTCTTTTTTTCTTTTGCTTGGTTGAAGCAAATGTGTTACATTTACATACTTGTTTACAGATGCGTAAGTTTTTTTTTTCGGATGAGGAACCATCTTTAAATAAAAGTTTATTTCCCTAGGATAAAAGCAAAAGTGATATTCCTATTTTTTCTTTTTTTTTTATTTTGCTTGCCGTCATTTCATTACTTGGACGAAAAAGGATTCTTCAGCGTCTATCAGGTATTTTTCTTTGCGGAAAAAAAGTATGTGTAAAGCCATTCTTGACATTCAATAATAAGGAAAGTGTTTGTATCTTTTTTCAGCGCATAAATTCTCCAGTAGGAAATTTATAAGGTATTTCCCCAGTCGCTCTTTAAAAGGGAGAGTATATAAGTTATTTCTCCCGTCTTCTTAGCATGCTTCGTGGTGTAATGGTCAGCACACTAGGCGCGTATTCGAGAGGTCCGAGGTTCGAGTCCAGCTAGGGCATTGCCCAATTTTTATGATTTCTGCTTCAATGAAATCCGAATGACACTACAGTGGCGACGGAACTAAAAAGGTAATGAATGATGACTCTCCACCGCCAGGATTTGGCGACTGGGTCCCTAATCCTCAGTTGCCCTTTAAAAGGGGGAGTATATGAGGTATTTCTCCTGCCTTCTTGGCATACCTTCGTGGTGTAATGGTCAGCAGTTTCGGCGCGTATTCTAGAAGTCCGAGGTTCGAGTCCGGGCGAGAGTGAATGGAGGATGAAATGAAAGGAATGAGATGAAATGAATGATGAAATGAAAGGAGAATGAAAGGAAATATGAAAAGATTGCCTACCTGGCTAGAGTAAAAGGAACGTAAATTTTAATAGAATTAGAATTTTACTGAGTTCCTGTTATACTAAGACGCAATAAACCATTTCGTAGTGACTACTTCGGTTAAATGATAGTTTGTTATAGCAATCATATTACAGAGAACATAATTTAGCATCTGTATTAAAGTAGTACCTTTTTAGAGCTACTACTTTCACAGGAAATGAAATCATCTGAAACCATTAATGGTTGTCTTAGAGTTTAATTCATTAAAGACTTACTTTGCATTTTTGCAATATTAGACAAAACACTTTTTTTTCGTCTTCTGTAAAGAGGTTCTTTGTTTAATTTTTTTTTGTTGTAGATAAAATCTTCATTATTTCTATGCCAAAAAAATTGTTTCTCACATATTAAAACTTTTTATAAAAATAAATGATCGTTTTGTTACATTTTTTACAAAGATTTCCTTTTAATTCTAAGCAGATCTCCTGGACGGCACAGCCTCCAGAGCCAGACGTTGTGGCCAATATCGAATGTAATGATGATAATGATGTGTTAGGTGATAATTTGCCAATGTTGAAAGATGTATGAGATGAGATCGATATTTTTTCATCTAAAAATTGTAAAATTATATCGATTTTCTCAAAAAGTGATAAAACAAATTCTGAATCATCTAAAAAAAATGTATGCAAAAATCGTTCTCCTGTACACGCAGTGTTGTCTATTGACAACATCTATTTCATTTATTTAATCTATTTCATAGTAATGTATTGGATAAAACCGAAAAACTGGCTCGTATCTATTTAAATATTTTAAATACCAATTTCATGCAGTATGAGATTTTTTTCAACACATCTTTCGATAGATGAACAAGCTTGCTTTAATACCTTACTTTGGCAAATTCGTGCAAAATGTTTCTCGAATAAAAAACGGTTAGTTAATGCAAAGTTTGGTGTTTTATGTTTCTGCAAAGAGTATTTATATAATTTTGATCTACAATATATTCACAAAAATCGACAAAAACATTGACGGATCTTGGACGAGGTGAAGATATTGTAATGTTGTTACGAAATGTCCGGTTTAGGGTTGCCAGAAAATTTAAAGGAAAGGCAGAATTGCCGCATTTGGCGCGCAATCGCCCATTTGGCTATATTTGGTAACAAAATGGCGATATGCCATAGACGGAGCGAGAACATTCTGGAACGAATTCTTACCGATCTTGAAGGCAGGTCAAAAGCTATATAAACCCTGCCTGTAGGTGGAGTAGAGAGCCTTACACATTGCATCTTGCTCTTCGGACACACACACACACACATTTCCTAGCTTGCAATGTTCTTAATATTTCAAGGCAAGCGGTATGCAAAATACACTGGTGTGCAAAAATTAAGGACGAAGTCGAAAAATTAGCATATCAGCAGAACGAAGAGGCAGGGCGGACAGAAAGACCAATCAGGAGATTAAGTAAGGTGATGGACGGTAGCACATGTGCAGGTAGACGTAATGGGGGAGTGTCTGAGTAGTATAAAGCATGTTGTCGGTGTAAGATCAGTATTTCTGGCAAAGAGATTGCACGCCGTATAGCCGTCGTCCACGAGGAACCACACCCGCAGATGACCGGTATATTGCCTTACAGGCCAGAAGAAACAGGCGGCAGACAGCGGGAGAAATCGCTAGACACACGACACAGGCGACTGGACGACCGATATCGCGTTTTACCGTGGCCAGAAGACTGCACGGTGGTGGTCTGTTTGCACGACGCCCTGTACGGTGTGTACCTTTAACGCCTGCCCATCGGAGAAGGCGTTATCTGTGGTGCCGGGGGAACACCGGAATTGGAGAGACAATGAATGGGGACGAGTACTCTTTACAGATGAGAGCAGATTTAGTCTGAGTTGCGATTCTAGACACATACACATCTGGACAGAGCGGGGAACACGCAATAACCCCTTCAACATCATCAAAAGGGACTGTTTTGGAGGTCGCGGAGTTCTCGTTCGAGCAGACATAATGCTTGGTAGCCGGACCGACCTTCATATCTCCCAAGGAGGTTCGTCACCTGGGACTGCTATTGTAACGAGGTTCTTCTTCCTTACATGCGTCTTTTCACAAGGGCTATGGGTCCTCAGTTCCTCTTCATGGACGACAACGCTCCACCTCATCGCACAGTTACTGTCGAAGAGCTGTTGGAGAGTGAAGATATTGAACACATGGATTGGCCGGCAACGTCTCTGGATCTAAATCCCGTCAAGCATGTACGGAACTTACTAGGGAAACCCGTGGCAGCACGTAACTTATCGCCAGTAACGATTCCGAAACTGCGATTGGTGCTACAAGAGGAACGAGCAGCAGTTTCTCAACAGCTCATTAACAACCACGTATCCAAGATGCACAAATAATGTAAAACCTGCCTAGCAGTCAGGGGAGATCATATCCCCTATTAAAGACCGGATGTTTCTTGCTGGACACCCATCACAGGGATGTTTCGGCCTTCAGTCGCATTGTGCTCCATGCTACGTTTTCAATAAAGCTTCTTTTTATCCCTCTGATTTCTCTTTTAGTAAGTGTTGCTTACATTACTCATGTCCTTACGTATTGGGGATCTTACGGTATTAAATGTGTTGATTTGGAAAGCTTTTGTACAAAGTTATATTGAAAAAACCGTCTCGTCCTTAATTTTTGTACTTCAGTGTATTATATTCAAGACAACAGGTATACAGCTTGCTACCTGCAATGGTGGAAAAATGAAAGGAAAAGGAGTAGAGAGTATCATCGAGTTTTATTTTGAGAGTGTTGAGCTCTGAGAGAGATCGACCGAGTCGGGAGCTGTAATTTAGTGTTTTGCCGTGAAGCTGTTTTCACGTTATAGCCTGATAGCCTGAAGGCTGTGGCTGCTGATTGTTTCAGCGTGCTTATCGTAGTTTTTCGATTGTAAACATGTTTTTGAAACTGCCCTGTGTAATATACTGGCTGCGAAATTGTAATTTCATTCTTCATCAAGTGTTTCTCCTCCACCTCAAGCAAAAAGATAAATGTGCCTTTCTATAAGCTTAATTAGAGGGAATGCATTCTAAAATCTTTACTATGTAGTTTATCATTAAGATTATTAAAGAATTAAATATACAAAAAATACGAAAAATCGCTGAAATAAGTTTTTCATCTTTTAAGTAGTATCTATCTACTGCTCCTAACTCATTTGTTCTAAAATGTTTAGTGTAGAATAAAATTAAAAGACAACACAGAATTTCAGTTTTAAAAAACTTACATTTTTTTGTATTTTTTATTTGAGTGTATGAACTATGTCATATTCAGAACGTATATTAATCTATATATATAAAGAAGAATTTCTGTGTGTTTGTTTGCGATTAACTCAGTCACTATTATAGCTATCGCCACCAAACTTTCTACAACTTTTTTCTAGGTGCTGTAAAAGGTTGACGTCCACCTTAAAAAAAACAACTAAAAACAGAGATATTAATTAAAAACGCTCATTTTCGCCCTCATTTTTCCGAGTGACAACAGTCCCGCACGCTGGAGATAAAAATATGCTTTATTTCGAGAAGTATTGCCACTACTCGCATTCAAATTGTCGAGTCTGTTAGAAAAAATTCCTTAAGTTTTACAATGAAATAAAAATATCATTGCCAAATATTAAATACATTATTCCCGATTCGAAAAATTCGCGGGAAGCCATTTCTACTGTTACCATTTTCGTACGACTTTAATCAGCCGAGATACTAATTAAACTCTCTCTGAAAATGCTAATTTTCGCTCTCAATTTTCCGAGTGGCAACAGTCTGGCGTGTCGAAGATAAAATGTTTTATTTCGAAAACTGTTGCTATTGCTCCCTTTTCAAATCGTAGATTTTGTTAATAAAAAATTTCTAAGTGTTACAAAATCTACGTATATAAAGAAAAATGCATGTTTGCGTGTTTGTTTGTTTGTACGCAATATTGAATTCTAATCAGTTATGATAAATTGTTTTCCACATTTTACCGATTAAAATTGAACACAGGTGAAATAAGGGATGGAATTTGAGTTTTTATGACCATTTGATTAGAAAGAAGAAAATCATTAAAAACGGCGTGCCATTGTTGCTGATATGAGAGAGAATTAGTTTATTTTCCTATCGAAATTTTTTATGTGGATTCCATATCGCATCAGACTGAAAAATGTATCTTAATTATGAATGTTAATTTTTGCATCGTTATTAGAGAAGGATTACAGCGGTATGGTTCTCTCTGTTGTTAGATAAATTACTCTCAATCTAACTTTACTGATAACGGGTACTTCCTCTAGTTCTAAAATAAAGTACCGGAGTTCATGTTATTTGGAGCTCTGTAGGGAATTAACGATTTTGCTCAAAACCAGAGAAGTACGGGAACTGAGCTTCAGTTGACTTTAGGCCCTAATAGCAAATGACAGTGGATACAGATCAGACAAACGACCTGCTATGGGCTGTTGAAAACCTGATTTTGTAATCACCTTCATTTATTATTAAGATGTTTAGCTAAAATGATTTTCTAAATGATTAATTTTTGCTGTATTGAACCCTGAATTTTTATACTACTGAAGAAACATTTTTCTTGTAATCGATTGTCAAAAGCCCCTATTTATCAGGAATATGATTTTGTTTTGATATTGAGATTGAAAATAATAATACTTCTAACAGATTTTTCGACGAGGTATTAAAAAGTAATAGGTTAAAATAAAAAAAAATGTAACATGATTAATTAATTTAAAAAATAGTTTCTGGCTGATTTTTTTCTCTTTAAAGCCAATGCATTCAATATGCCTTTTTTTATTGAAATCCTATATTATTCATTAATGTTTCCTCTGTAGATAAAATAACCCCATTTGAGGCTTTTTCTTAATAAACGGATATACACTCACGTTTGTGAAAATTGCAACACCAAGAAGGAATCGTCATAATTGAATGCAATTTAATACACAGTTGAGTGGTAGTGGTACAAATAAATGATTAAATGTTCAAAGCAAACAAACAAGAACAAGAGATCAGAATCAGTATTTTGTGTGGCCACCACGCGCCGCAATAAGTGCTGCTACACGACGTGGCATGGAGTCAAACAAAGTTTGAATGTCTGACTGAGGAAGAGCATTCCATATCGTTTGTACGCGTACCCAAAGTTCGTCTGCAGACGCAACAGGACGAGGATCACGAGCAAGACGCCGACCAATGACATCCCACACATGTTCAATTGGCGACATATCCGGGGAACACGCAGGCCAAGGAAGAAGCTGTACCTGCTGCGCTGCAAAGAAGGATTTAACAATCCGAGCAGTATGAGGGCGGGCATTGTCCTGTTGAAATACAGCGCCTGGCAAGCTTTGAAGGAAGGGAACAGCTTCGGGCTGTAGAACTTCACGGATATACCGGTTGCTGTTCAGATTGCCCACAATTCGTAGCAATTGAGATCGTCTATGATATGCTATGGCGCCCCAGACCATAACTCCGGGTGTTCGTCCACTGTGGCGTTCGATAATGCACTCCGGAAGGTGGCGTTCACCGGCATAGCGTCTGACACGAATGCGGCCATCATGGTACCACAAATTAAAGCGGGATTCGTCAGAAAACACGACATGCTGCCAATCAGCACGCCAGTCTCTATGCTGATTGGCCCATTGTAGCCGCAGGCGGCGATGGTCGTGCGTTAGGGGGATCCTGTATAAAGGAGTCCGTGCGCGCAGTCCACACTGCAGCAGACGTCTACGAATTGATGAAGCACACAATGAAACACCTGTAGCTATTGACCACAGTGCTGCCAATTGTCTAGAGGAAGCTGTACGGTCCGTCCGCGCCATGCGGACCAGGTGTCTATCATCGCGAGCTGACGTCACATTTCGGGGTCCACTCCCGGATTTCCGAGTTGTCCGACACTCGTCCGTCCACTGCTTCCAAACGCGCATCACTGTGCTGCTGTTACGCTGCACACGAGAGGCTACTGCACGATACGACAATCTTGCTTCACGAAGGCCGATGATTCTCCCTCGTTCAAACTCTGTAAGTTGTTCAAATCTCGCTCTCTTTCGTCGACGAGGCATAAGTACAGATTGAGTTAACGTTTACCACTAGCAGATAACCACCGATAACCATACACGCCTCGCTACAGCCGTCTATTTATTCGGATCCATCAGCCGTTCAGAGGGCGCTGCTCAGCATACGCATGCGCTACGGATTTGCAATTCTAATCATTTGCATATCATGCGCTACTTTGCATTTCCTGAAAATTTCAGCTCACTCGCGTAAGTCCTTCATGGTGTTGCAATTTTCACAAACGTGAGTGTATAAAGTGCTTTATTTTTTAATTTAAATTTCCTCAAGTGTCTTCCAACTCTGCCTTTAAGAACTGGTATCACTAAAAATATTTTAAGCCCAATTTCTAAATTCGGATACTTTTAAATTATCAAAGTTCAGTTGATATTTTGCTTAAAATTATTTAAACCTCACGAATTTTAAAACCATGTTCATTTTCCCGATAATTTTACCGCATTTATGTAATAAAACCATCTCAGAAAGTTAGTCATAGCTTAGACAGTTAAATCTAATTTACCCTTAAACTAAATAATCTTTTAACCTTCTTAGTCTGCGGGTAATCATGGTCCTCGTCTTATAAACACTAATTGAATAGAATTAGAGTTTATTAAGCAATTTACATTTCTAGTGGAGGCGATGCAAGAAATAGAGTAGTAGAAAAGATTTAATATGAAAGTAAAGTATTATTTTAAATAAAACTTAATAGATTCTGTTATTGAGAGTGATAAACTACAGCAACGTATTTTCAGTTCCTATTACTTGCATTCTTGCGTTGTTATTTTAAAGGATTCCACCAACAGATTAAGTCCTAAATTTTCTTATTGATCTCTTTTTCATAAAGGCAATACCATAGTTATTAACCCCGAAGAAACTGAGAGTATTCTACAATTTCAGTCATTCAGTCTTTGATAAATTAATTTATTCAATGTCTTCCTTTATGAACAACAATGAAGCGATGTAATTTTTCCCGCAGATGCCCCTCGTGAAGGAGACAATCTATGATTCCGGATGGATCTCGTCTTCAGCGGAGGAAATCATCTTGGGCACATGATGTTGAAAAACGATGCTTAATGTTATCCGTGAAATATCGGTCACTCTCAAAGGTGATCGTTATAAGAGGATTCACATTGCTGTGAAAATAAATCATATAGATAAATTCTAATTTTAATGTATTTATCTTTTTAAGAGATATATTTCGGAGCCCAAAGGAGCGTTAGCCTCGAAAGGCTATTAGTCTCAAAATAGGATTTTTCTTTGAATCACTATAAAAGTCTAAATCACTTTTCTTGTTGTTGCCATCAGATATTATCTCCCTATATTGCAATAGTCAAAGAAATTCAATTATGAAGAATTTGTATGAATGTAAGCATGATTTTTTGTATTGTGAAAAAGTAACGGTACCTAGAATCATCAAATTTTGAATAACGTATATATCCCAGTCGAATATGAACACCTGAAAGCCCGAATTTTTAGTTTATTTTATTGTGTATTTCGTATTTTGTAAACCTTCAAGGAATTTTTGATTAAAAAACTCAACGATTTCAAAGCGAGCAATGGCAACACGGCACGGAAAAAATATTTTTAGCCTCAGCGCGCGAGACTATGTATTGGGAATTCTAAAGATAGGCTGTTTTTAAATATTTTAGCCCAAAGGAACATTAGCCCAAATACTCTCGAAACGTGTATATGTGTATGTAAATGAAAAAAAAAGTCCCTTTGGGCGTAATATAAAATCTGAAAGCTTTCAGGTTTTTTTTCATTAATGTTGTTTTGTTTTGTGGTTAAAAATAGGTATTATAAATATCTAAATTATGAAAGATTGACAAACCATAACGGAAATAAACATCATTAAGCAAATATTTCTACATTCTATTTAAACAGTCACTATGAGTTCAAATACGCTAGTTAAAAAAATATTTGTTGGTTCAGTTCAGTATGAATCTAAGTAATTTCATCCGAATTTTTTATTCTATCAGTCCTTATGTTTTCATTCTACTTTTATAGAAAGATTATTTTCGTCAACATTTTTTACTTCACAAAAATATTTCGCAGTTTTTTATTTTTTGTCTGCTTCATAGAAAATGATTTATTTTTGAAGCAATCTCTTTTTGTTAAACGGGAACTAGTTCGATACTTTATATATAAGGACGGGGATTGTTTTGATTACTGGGATAAACGAACGGAGGGAAATGACGCTTATGATGAAAATGACAGCTGTGGTTATATTTGCTACCGCATATTGATAAAAATGCTTCCTCGGAAAATTCTCATTTATCAAGCCTTTAAATCAGATAAAAAATTCATAAGATATTTTGTAAACTTTGGAAAATTCTTATTATACTTAACAACTCAAAAAAGGCATGCTATTTCGAAGAAAAATATTGTTGAATGTAATAAAATAACATAAAAACACTCTCCATAAAATAACATAAAATATTTTTTCTTCCAACACTGAAGGAAAGCATTCAGAAATCATGCCAAATGTTTCTCTTTCGAATAGTATTTAAGTATCTGTGCTTTTTTTTTGTTAGTAATGAAGCATACTGTTGCGTGAGTAGGGGTTCTTAAGTCCGATAATTGATCAATAAAATTTATTTCATCAAAAGCAATATTTCAGAACTCTGGAACTTTCCATAGAAGTACTCGTGTAGATGTCATAGTATCACACTGCACAATCAGTAGTTATGCTTCAGACTACTAAAATCGTTAAACGCAACGCAATACAAAGCGCATCTAAAGAGAAAGCTAACTCGTATAACCCACTTCACGTTGAACTCAACAACTCGCAACAACAAAAGCTAAGCAAATAAGAGCAGATGCTCTGTCTTCGGCCTTAAATAGTTTTCAACCGGCCGCGAGATATTTCTAGTTCATTTTGCTTCACGAAATTAATGGAAGGAATTACAAGGGTGGAATTAAGGTTACAGCTAAACATAGCGGTCAATTACATTTATTCAATTTCAATACATATTACGGTGATACATATACCGAACCAAAATGTCGCCAAATTTTTCAACTTTTGGCGATTTCTCGACAGATTACCGAAATACCCTTTTACTCCATGTTAAATGCACTTGCTTCTGTATTCTTACTTTTACGGCGTAGCTTTCTCTTAAAATTTGTTTCGCACTATATTGCACAGGAAAATACAACAATGTTTCTTATACTTCTACTAAAATTACCTATTCTAAGTATAATGTTCATATCATTGCCCCCCTTCCTAAGGACTGCACGTCATGGCCAGTACAATCCCTGGACCGGAAACCATACTTACAACTAAGGCATCAACGCAATAATAAACATTACAGTACAATAAGAAACAACAATTGCTATAAGAAACTTAAATCAAATACTAAATCAGTAAGTGAGTGCACATATTTACAAATTTAGAAACAAATGGGACCATGGTCTTATAATATTTACATTATATACACTATGTACCATGGCAATAGTAAGGAGCTGGTCGGTCGTAATGAGCGACTTTAGGCTAAGAATTCGATGGCTTATGGTTACGAACTAAGACGTCGTTCAGCCTGTTTAGGACTGTGTAAGGACCATCTTAAAGTGACTGTAGTTTAGGACAGAGTCCTTTTCGTTGAATCGGATTCCACAATCACACCTTGTCTCCTTCGTTGAATCGATGTCCAGTGGCTCTGGTGTCACATCGGGTCTTTATCTTCTCCGTCCCCAAGTTGACTCGCTCTCGTGCAGAACGATGCATCACTTCAAATCGGGTCTGGACATCTTAGATGTGTTCTTCAGGCGACGAAGGCGCATCTGTTGGGGGTCCAAACAAAAGATCACTAGGCAGACGAAGATCACGACCAATGAGCATCTGGGATGGAGAATTGCCGGTAGTCTCGGGTTTCTCTTAGACCCTAATATGACTTCGGCAGCTTTCTGAGCCGGGCCTTTCAGAAAACGGGTCGGCGTTTCGAGGTGAGGATCCCTTCTGATGACGGATAGATATCTTCTCTAGTTCTGAAAGCAGTTTGTTGTTTTTGAAATCCAAGGAAAAATTGTATTTCCTTAAAAAGTCCAATCCCAGTAGGCAAGGGTCTGTAATGTCCGCCACATATGCCGTGTGATGGTAGGCGGCAATTCCAAGCGCGATGTTCACATTTAATTTCCCATCTATGTTAATTTTCTCACCGGACGCAGTCTGGAGTGTAACACAGGATGGTGTCAAAATGAGCTTATCTTTAAATTGTTGAGCTAAATCTTTCCGAATATCTCGTAACGTATCGGTTCTTCATGTTCTCTGCCGCCAGGTTGACTCCCTGTCGTTCAAAACTGTGCATCACTTCAAACCGTGCTTGGAGATCTTTGATGTATTCCAAAGACGATGAAGGCGCATGTCGAGGCGACCAGATAGGAGATCACAAGGCAGACAAAGGTTACGACGGCAGAGCATCAGAGATGGAAAATAACCGTTAGTCTCGAGGACGCTCTACGATAAGCCAGTAAAAGTAAAAGGAACTTCTTGTCCCAGTCCTGTTGGTTTCCGGAAACCTTGCCCTGCCTCTGTTGTACTGTAGCACTTGCAAGATTACAAGACATAGTGATAATTCGCTACTTATCTTTTAGGGTTCGAATTTTATGATACCTAAGAAGGACAGATCAAGAAATTTCTTAATTCTAGAAAAATAAAGTATTTTGATTGCGTGTTGATCCATTCTTCGATAGCGCAATAATCTGCACACTGAACCTTTTCTCTTTCAAAAAGTAGTTTAAATGGACCGAAGAGATGAAAGCCGTACGCTCTATATTGAGAAACCTACAAACTAGTTTAATTTTAAATTTCGAATAAATGTGCGATGTGGGTGTGCTTCGTTAACCATGAAGTCGACTATTATCAGTCAGGAGGTTGCAGCACACTCGTATATTACGTTACATTACATTACCTTCGTTGATAAAAATATAATTACGATTCTCTGCTCATTACCGCTGTAAACTAACTACCGGCTACGATATTTTGATTACAATGAACCTTGGGGATAGCAAGATAAGCTAATATTACTACTGCAAGTTCAAGCGTGCATATATTATGTCATCCGAAAATGTCTGCGATTTTTCAAATCTAAATGTGGTTCCTTCTAATTACTTTGTTATTGCTGGTAAGTACTCATGTTACTTAATTCTAGCATACGTTGTGGCATAAATTTTTTTATTGCAGTGCTAAAAATAGAGAAACCAAAAGTTCATTTTCATCATATTATACTCTTTTATTTTTTAAAAAAGGAAATAATGGTACTCTGAGTACTAAAATTGGTGTTATACGTACAAAAAGTGCTGTTTCTGATGAAACAGTTTGATGTTGATTTCAGAAACGTGGGAATTTCAGCCTCGTAGCCGATGCCCCCTCTGAACATCATTTACAAACAAGGACCTATTAAAAGATGAAATTCAGTAACTATCAGATAGGTTAAATATTAAAGAACGTTATATACGTAATTATTTGAAGAAGAGTGGGTATGTAAGCTGCTACGAGTATGTGTACTCATACTTTAACAGAGCAGAATATGCTTGTTCGGGATTTGTTTTGTAATTCTTCTCTGAACAAATAAATCTGAGGTATACACAACATCATACTTTTATACATAGGATTAAGTTATACAACTTTTTTGTTACACTTCATTTAAACTGGTAAGGGGATGGATATATATATATATATATATACATTGTAGCGTCTTTACAATTAAGTTTTATAATTTCAATTGCATTTTAAATATACTAGATTGTTTGCTACATGTTTAAAGGTAATATTTTGTTTTATTTTATTCAATGAAGTATTTTATTCTTTTGTAGGGTTTATATTTATTTTAACTAACATTTATTTTAAGTTAATACTCCTTTCCTGGTTAGCCTTCTTTTATCCCTAGAAATGCCCGTGCCAAAGTATGTGAATTTTAGTAGCACGCGCAGTTTATTCAAATTTAGGGGAAGCTAGTTGAATTAAATAGTAGACTAAACCAAAGTGTGAGAGTCTTGCTTTGAAGCTACGCTGGAGATATTGCTCGGTAGAATTTAGATCAGCGCATATCGGCCTGTGTGCCTAGCTTTGCAGAAGTGCTTCGTTTAATCAGCAATCTTGCTGAATCTCAGCGGTAATTAAAAACGCGGTTAGTTAGGATCTCAGAGCCTTGTCGATAGTGTTTGATATTTGTTCATCTAGTTCTTATTTTCAGTTTTACCTTACTTTTAATTGAACCGCCGGGTTGGTGCAGTTTGTGAGCGTCGAGTAGACACAGTTGTAATTTTAAAGGTACAATAAAAGGGTTTCAACCACTTCGCACGTTTTTGTGTGACTTCACGCATAGCAGCACTCACTATCCCAGTGTCTGAGAAGTTGGGCCAGCGAGATCTTACAATTTCACTGCCGTTTATTATTATTATTGCCGTTTTCGTTAAGTAAATGGTATTCCTTTTTTATTAAGATATAAAATTCTAATTCAGATTTTTTTAGATTTTTTCCCCTTGCTTGAACACTGGTATTTCAGACCGGGGCTCGAATGGGATAGCTGCATAGGCGTTTTCGTGGTTTCCTCCATGTATAACGTGAATACAAGCCAATTTATCTTAAAAGTCTCCCACGGGATATCCCTCGCTTTTGAGAATACCATCGTGTACGACGCTGGGATAATAATAATAATAATAATAAAGATATTTTTGTAACTGCATACATTAAAAAGATTGATTGAAAGGATTTTCTATTTTATAATTAAAAAGGAATCTAATTGTATATAAAATGATTTCTTTAAGGAACCATTACGAATCAAAATAAAAAATCTTAAATATGTAGAAAATGGTAAAACATTTTTAAGGATTTAAAAAATTTATTATAAGATTTGAATAAAATGAATAACAAAGTGCTGCTTAAAAAAATAGATTACAGAAAGAGGGTTTCCCTTCAGCGGAAGGTAGATATTTAGTTCAAATGTTCACTAATACAAAGTACTATGTCGTACCTAAAATAACGGTCATAATCAAAATAACTTTCGTAATTGTTAAATAGCCTTTTTACTAGCATATCTCTTTCATAATTACCTTTACCATGTTTAAGAAGCTTTTTAAATGCGAATAAATTAAACTCTTTCTAACACGACTACCTTCGGTTTCAGAAGATTTCGGTCACATGTAGAGATGGTTGACTCAAAGAGGTGATATTCAATATTAGTGTTAATTCTTGTTCTCTGAAATACTGATCACTATCAGAGGAGATTGTCTTAAGGTTATAAGGAAATCATGATCACGAAAAGGCTGACTGCAGACTTTTCCAGTATCATTCTGTTTAGAAGGTTACTAATGACACGGAAAACTACTTCCAAATGTTAATTGCTAAACCAAATATATTCTTCCCCTACATTTAAGACAATAAAGAACACTTTCCGTTTTCCATGAGCATTTCTTTCATTATTGTTAAGTTTTCAGTTCTTTATGGACAAATCATACATTTATTTGCTTGGTTTTTTATAACGTTATCTGTAATACGTTTTGATCACACTAAGCACGTGAATTCCTGACAAAAATCTGGTTTCGACTAGGTTATGTTAATTGACTAAGGCGAAGCAACTCGAACAACTTTTGAGCAGAACTGGCCCGTATCCATGTTACACTAGGAAAAGTCCTGACCAAGTATGCAGCGAGCCCGTTCGCTAGGATTCGATCTCAAATTACGGCAAAGCACATGTGGGCTGCGTGCCTAAGGGAAGGCATGACTTCGTGGAGGGCGTTCTGAGGAAAACTGGCTCATTTACATGTTACACATGGGAAAAACCACGAAAATTCTCTTGCAGGCAGCCCACTTGCCTGGATTCGAACTCCGGACTGAACTACCAGCGTTCAGCGACGTTAACGCTCGGCCGCTGAAGGACCCATATCTGCTTTCGAAGCAAATGGTAAATTAACTTTTAGTATAGATAATAGCTAAATTTGCTTTAAACAACTGTTTTATAGAAAAAAGGTCTACCTTCTATTATTTTTATTTCGTGCTCCGCCAATAAGCACTGCATGGAAAGGGATATATGGACTTTTTAAGGGAAACTGGTTTATATCAACATTGAGATGGGAAAACCACGAAATGTCTTTTCATCCAGCCCATTCACCAGAAGTCGAACCTCAGACCGAACTACCAGCGTTGAGGGGAGAACTGCTTATTTAAGCGTACTATTTTAGCATATGATTCGCTTTTAATTAATTTCAGAACTACAGCTTTACTTGTGATTCCTTTTTACACGAGGATCCTGCAATGCATTTTCATTGAAGGATTGTTTACAGCACTTATCTTTGTAAATTGAGATATTAGAATAGGCAACGGGCATATGTATAAAGTACTTACAGTTTAACAGCCAAGCAGTTTCCTTTTAAATACCATCACGAACGCATCTGTACCCTTAAGCATATAGCATCGAAAGCTTTGGTATAATTATCAAACAAATAATGTAGTGCCACATTAGAAACACAACAGATATGTTATATAACAAATTATTATTTTTATAACAAATATTTCCGAACGCGGCAATTTTGAAAGTCATCCTTCTTCTTCGTGAAATTTTACACCCATAACCCTTGAAGATCAAGTTACAGGTACAAGAAGTAATATCTTTATTAAGGTATAAAAAATACATTTAGTTGTTTCTAAAATATTTATTATACTTTAAATAAGAGCTATTTTTTCACAAGAAATTATTTTAATTGTTTATATAATTGTTTCCTTTTTGAAAGTATTAGAAGCGAAGGTTAAAATTATTATTATTAATCAACTCAAAATTTCAACACAAATGGTTAAAATTTAGAGTTTTATTGGGAATTTAACTGGAACAGAGAATAAATTTATATTAAAAAATATATGCATGCATTAAAACTTCCTAAAGCAAACATCTTTGGAAATGGCTAGTTTTCCTGAGAACAAAAATGAGCACTGATATTGAACATACCTTCCTCAAAATGGCCACCTTCTGTGAAAGTTTTACTTCTTAAAAGCAAAGGCTTAAATCAAAGATTCTATTGCTGTTGTCCTCGAAATCCATAAAGTTTGGTTTAAAAACAACGTCACTTTGAGGAGCTGAATGTATCTTAATTTAAATCTCCACCGTTGTTCCTAAAGTTTCTAAAGACTTACTCTTAGTTACACTAAATTCTCATGTTGAAAGTTATTAGGTTCTCAAGTTAGCAATCTCCTTTGGAGAAAGTCGGGGAGACAATTAATCTCCTAACTCTACTGTTACAATCTTAATTTAACTCGCGTCAATGAACTTCTGCAATTAACTAACTGAGGTCAAACAACTCACTCAAGCAACTAAGTCTTTGACTACTTGGCGACTTGGCCAATTTATCGTTAACAGTAACGAATGAATACGCTTGATGAAGGATTTCGATTTGCATAAATGCTGTAGAAAAGAAATTCCAGCTTGAAAGGAAAAGTACAGTAGAATTCGAACGTCAAACTAAACTCGGAGAAATCATTCTGGATAACACGTTTCACTTCCTTGTGCCAAGTAAAGGAAGTATTGTAATCGAGAAATAAATCAGGTATCAGATTTCAATGGAAATATCTATTTTGACCGTTTCCGAATCAATTTGTACGATTTTTTTGCTTGACGTTGATACGCATGCACACAATAAAGGACACGCTTTTCCCAAAACGAATTGTAGAATGGATTCAAAATGGATTTTTCGTGACGTCTGTACGTATATATCTAGCATAACTCAAAAATGATTGATCATAGAAATTTTGTATATGGTATAAGGTATTTCTTCTACCTTCGTAGTATGCCTTCGTGGTGTAGTGGTCGGCACATTCGGCGCGTATCGAGAGGTCTGTGGTGCGAGTCTCGGCGAGGGATTGCTCATTTTTTGCGATATCTGCTTTAAAAAAATACCTATTGTCACTACAAGTTTAGGCTCTGAAAATTTGTAATTACTTATGCGAGAATTCTTTCGACATATGCATCGTAACGAAATACATCCTTTACTGGGCTTGAAAGTCCTTGCTCGGCCTTTATTTTTTCAGTCGTTGGTAGTTGTCATACACTTCCAGTAACAGAAGTGTTTTAAATGACGAAAATATTCATGTTTTGGCAATTTCAAATTAAAAAAAAATTAATTTTCCAAAAATAACGAAATGTAGCTTTAAATGCGGTTTCCCAACTCCTATACTTATATTTGAGAAAATTGTATACTCTTTATGATAAAATGAAATTATAAAAAGTTTTGACTCCCTCATGATAAAAATTCACAGAAAAATTTAATTTCAAAATTCGCAGTTTTTGATGTCTTTTTCAACTTGAGGGATCGGTTAATTAAGTTAGAATAATGCAAGGCGATAACTTTAAATGAAGTGCAGCAAACAAAAAAAAAGCGTATAATTTAATACGGCTCACAAAGAAGTCGAATGGCGTCCACATCAGATTTGTTGAGATAACTACTACTGAGGATAAGTAGTAAAAGTTTTCAAAACTTCAGCCGTTTGGGACTTGTATTAAGAATTTCTTCAAACATGCCGCGGCTGAGGATTTATAAATGTCTAATACAGTGAAACTAAATGAACAATATGTTATATACATATATTCTATTTAATATTTACAAATCTGTTTTATTATACACATGTTTGTTTGGTATTTACAACCATTAATCATTTGCACTGCCTACATGTTTTATTTGATATTTGCAATTACAAATCTATCGGATTCTGGGAGCATACTGATTCTTCCATAAACAAAGCGGTTTTTTTCAGTGGAACTAAAAGTTAGAAGAGAGTAGATTAACTACTTCATCAATTTGTTATGAAAATAGTTCGTGCTTTTATCTTATTCTAATTCTTAGTGCAAGATTTAAAGAAATCAGTTCAATTTTGACAGTTATAAGCTAAATGGAAATGAAATAACGAAAGAAAATATTTGGCTTATTTTGCTTTATGAATTCAGTTAAGTAATTATTAATATAAATTTAATAATTCAATTAAACAGTGCAGTAATGGGGATCTCACAAAGAGCTAAGCCAATATCAACTATGATTCTTGTAATTCCGAGCCCGAATTTATAGCCTAGGAAACAAGCCTCTTCTTGGAATATCTGTAGAGCGCAACGAGGACATCCAGATATTTAGTCTTAGATTTCGGGTAGAAAATAAGTATAAATTTGATTTTTTTCTCTCTGTTATTTTTATATTTATATTTTGAGAAATACGTAGAATTTTTTTTTAAATTAGTAAACAGTTTCGTTAACCAGAAAAAAAAAATCTTTTTAGCCCAAAGGAGTTCAGAAGGACTATTAATTTCGTTTTGGCATTTTGCTTCGATTCACTGTAAATGTCCGTATCAATTTTCAAACTGTTGCCACTAAATATTATCGCCCTGTGTTATCTTTAAAGAAATTAAATAACGAAGAATCTGCATAAATGTATGTATGTTTTTCGCATTGGGATAAAACAACGTACCTAGAGCCATCAAATTTTGAATAACGTAATCCTCCTCCGAATATGCGCATCTGGAAGCTCAAATGTGGAATTTGTTTTATTATCGATTTCACATTTTGAAACACTTTAATGAATTTTTGATTAACAAACTCAACGATTTCAAAGCGAGCAATAGCAACACTGTTCGGGGGAAAAATCATTTTTATCTCCAACGCGCGAGACCGTGTATCGGAAATTCTAAAGATATGCCCATTTTAAAATTATTTTGCGATACTGCTGTTGAATTGAATTTTGTCGCTGAAGTGCGAAGAAAATGATATTTAATAAATAAAGGTAACACACAAAACGTTAAAAAACGCTCCTTTGGGCGTAATGTAAATTAAGAAAGCTTTCATATATTTTTTTTTTTATTTATGCATTTAGCTCATGTGGAATTTGAATTTTGAGACCAGTGGCTTAAAACACTGTTTAATAGTTAGTATACTTTCATCAACGCCACCCAGCCGCTATAGTGGTTAAAGAAGTTAATTTCTATACCAAAGGGCACGGATTCGAAACCTGGGAAGGCATGGTTGTATTTGTTCGTCTCCTCATAGGAGGCAAAGTTAGCCCACCTATTGGGTGCCTCCATGGACATAGGAAGTAAGAAGGAGAGGATCCTAACCACCGGTTTTCCCCATACACTGCTTTGAGGCACTGGCGATCCCTGGGTGGTGACCAACACATTCGGTTATTTACCATTAGAGATCAATGGGTTCTGACACGATCGGATGTAAATATTTTGTAATTGCATCGTAAATATACATTTAAATGTATATATTTTCTTCTTCTACAGTATTTCAGAGTCCTAAGTATCTGAAAAGAATACATTTTTTAACAACATTTCATTCTGAACGGAATTAAATGCTATACTTTTCACAGAACAGTTCGCTGAGAACGGTTTAATTTGAATGAAATATTTTCTCAAGTTTTCGTTAATTACGTTAAAAAAATTTTTAAGGTAATTCAATTTTATTCGGTTAAGGATTACAAAAATTAAGATCAAAGTTTATTGTATTATTAATATTAAAATTATGCATTATTTCTTTTCTATTTATAGAGCTTCTTCCTAAAATACTTTTTCAAATATGGCATGATTCTGAGGCATCTTTTAAATCGAAAAATCTAAGTCAATTTATAATTAATGCTCCATTCGGTCCATTTCAAATTACAGCACCTTTTATTTTAAAAGTGAAATATGTTAAATAGTAGTTAACTTTAAATATTTAAAATAAATGAAAGTTTAAATGTATATTACATAAAAATGCTATAATTTAATTCCAAGTTATGAAAAATATAAGTGATTTTTAATAGAAACGTCAAGTGTAAAAATGTAGTTTTTAAATATTACACTACACTGCTATTAAGTTAGCTTCATTCATTTTATCAGTCTATATTTTCGTAATTAATGCAAGTATGATATGATAAAAAATTAAATTAAATCTTTGCTTACCTGTGAAATGTTACGCCTGGAATCAGTTTTGAAGATGTGTTTGTGCACCCATAAGCACAGCAAGCTCCCGTGCTGAATACTTTTCAATACATGATGTCAGTATTCAATTCCTTTGCTGCTACTGGTTCTCAATTTCTCAGAGAAATCTTTAATCCAGGAGAGAGTTAATTGAGAACCGAAAATTTCACCACTTTTTAATTACGATACTGAGAGCAAATATTTTAATATGCTCCAGTTAGCCATTCTATGCGTATGAATGAGACCTGCGTACATTAAGAAGAGAGAATGAACCTCGAATTTCCGAGAAAAAAGGACTTGCGTGGGAAACAATTAACAAACTGGAATCATTAAAAGGACCATTCATTATCGGACGTCCTTTGACAGGATACACAAATGTTTTCACCTCCGTCAATTACCCTATTTTCAAATTCTTAATAAGCTATTTTTGATGATGTGGCACGTTCAGATGGTCACATCATCTTGACCGCCCATGGTACTTCCGGCGAATTCGCAAATGTATCCGTCTTCTGTTCCACACATTTGTGTAAAAGTGTACATAAGTTTACACAAATGTGTGCTTTTGCAGCATTTGGAGGTAATTTTATTTTTTAGTTAACCCAAATAAGTAAAAAGTGTAAACCCAAAGTGATTAGTTTCCAGTTATATAAAAATTAAATTTTTTTTTGTTTAAAGTACATGTAACAATAATATATGGACGACAAAAAAATTTATTTTATTGAAAACATTTTGGCTTTTGGAGCATAAAATAAAAGTTGCGAATACTTTATCAAGGGTATCGAAAGACGTATACAATTTTAAAGGTATCGTAAGGTATTTTTCATTCTTTAAGCATAACATTTTTCATAAAATCTATATTTTTCTAGTTCAACAGCTTAGAATTTTATAAAACAAATTCATAATCAAATTCGCTGTTGTTAGTTATCGAAAAATAACCAAGACGTGATTTTTGCGTAAATGTCACTAAATTATATGTTTTTTTTTATGTGGAAGTGTCCCGTTTTTCGATTTATATGGAACTGTCGTGTGTCGAAATACTACCAGAGCGCTGTCAAGGAAGCTTCTGAATGTAAACAAAAAACACCCCATCTGCAGACCGAAGCCTTGGAGCAGTGCTTCACTCTCATTGCAGGCTTGGCCCCTCCTTCCTTTCTTACTTCCTTCGGTGCCTCCATAATAAATTGGCCATTGCTTCTGATCTTAGTAGTGGTCCAACGTCTGTGGATGGTTTGCGCTTGCCATAGAATGGGTGGTGTAATTTCACCACTCTGCTGGTCCCACTCTTCGCTGCCTGGAGACCCCTGAGCACTGGTCATTATTGGCCTGCCCATTTTATACTTCTTTGGCAACTGTACCATCGAATTTCATAATTCTAAAGATAGAATTATTCTAACAGTGTCCTATTTCGAAA
Source organism: Stegodyphus mimosarum (assembly GCA_000611955.2). Lineage (NCBI taxonomy): Eukaryota > Metazoa > Arthropoda > Arachnida > Araneae > Eresidae > Stegodyphus > Stegodyphus mimosarum. The sequence goes on along the minus strand of KK112558.1, from coordinate 76,338 downwards.
AATAAACTCTAACTGCAATTGATTCCTAAAAACCTAGTGTTTTTAAATACCATGAGTATTTTAAAATTACTTTTATTTAGAAAACTAACATATCTCTTACAAATATTCGTATTTTGTTAAGCTTTATTGCTTTCATTTGAAATAAAATATTAAATTCCTTCAGGTAATTTCATCCTTTAAAAAGTGTATTTTTATAAACATATTTTTATTTACACAGCATAAAAGTCTAATTGAAAATGAAAAAAAAAATCTTCTTATATCTTTCTCAAATAAATGTAATGCTTTCATTAAATGAATTCGATTGAGTACCCTTTCTTCTGTGCAGTCTTTAAAAAGAATGAAACAAGATAAAAGGCTCCATGTTAACAATTCAAATCTTCCAAGAGGACATCATTATAAACATATTTTTATTTTATAAGGTATTTAGTATAAGGCAAAGCTTTAAACTTTTCTACCATGCTTCATAATTAGCAGTAGTATTTTTAATAGCTAAACTTTTAATGCTTAGTCTTTTATTTAAAAATTTTACACTTATTTGTATGTTTAGTATACAAATAAAAATAACATTTTTAATAAGCAAACTCTAATGCTTAGTCAAAATTTATTTATTTCGTGAACTAGATAAAAAGCAATGGAAGATTTATTAAAATATAATATCATAATTTTTTGCATTGTAGAAAAATATATGCAACAATGAGATTTGAAATTGCCAGCCGAGTTTGGAAGAAAATTTTACTTCACATTTCAATTATTTGATTACTTAGCAGGATAAGAAACTTCTCTGGTATGAAAAATATTTGAAGAAATTATTTTTCAAACTTTAATCCATTTTTACAGTAATGTTTGAAGTATTTTACCTTCGAAAGCCGTTTATAAGATTTTTCTGCTCTTTGTCACCGTGCTATGTATCTACGAACTTCAAAACTTTTTCTGTAGTACAAGAAAAAAAAGTGATTAATAACGCAATTCATAAATTATTCACCGGAAAAAGGATACGAAGTTCTTTACTTCATACTATAGATCTTTTCTGTTACAGGACAAAATATGGCAAATTATTTTCTGTAGAAAGGTAAAAACAAAAACGTTGTATATTCGACATATTTAAGTTAAATATGTTATGTTTCTCTTTTTGGAAAGTGTTCCAATGTTCAAAATACACTCGCTTCCAAAAGTTAAGCACGAAGATGTAAAATGCAAAATAATCAACAAATACTGCTTTTATTGACACAAAATTCGGCAGGAAAGTAGCATGTATATTTACGCATAAAACAAAATCAATAATTATATACAGAAATGAAAACAATACTAATTTTTTGCAAGTTATCAGATAATGACATACTGGAATGACATACTGGAGACTTAAACAGAATTATGTATAAAGTGAAAATAAACAGCATAAAATGAAAAAACAGGACATTAATAGGGTATGTGATCCCCCTCATCTGTATACAAAGTTTACACCTTATGACCATACTTTCAATTAGGTGGTCAACCACTACAAAATTAAGCAATCGCCATTCTTCTTGTAGAGCAATTTCCAGCTTAATAAGAGTGGCTGGAGGTGGAAAACGTGAAGATACAGCATGGCCGAGAGCATCCCAAAGATTTTCAATGGGATTAAGGTCGGGAGAATATGCTGGCCACACCATACGCGCAATCCCTTCATTCTCCAGGTAGTCATCGACGATATCAGCTCTATGGGGACGTGCGTTATCATCCATTAAAACACAAGTAGGGCTAATTGCTGCAGCGTACAATCTCACAATAGGTTCTAGGACTTCATCTCGATACCGTACAGCCGTCAAGGAACCCCGTTTAAAGATGTGCAGGTGGGTGCGGTATCCTAATGAAATCCCTGCCCCCACCATAATGTATCCGCCTCGGAATGTGTGATGTTCGGTGATGTTTTGGGACCGATTGCGTGTTCGTTGTTCACGCCATATCTTTATACGCTTGTCATCTGGCTCCAGAGCAAATCTTGACTCATCAGTAAACATGACATTGCCCCCCAGTCAGACGCATTCAAATTGACATGTTCCCGGCACCACTGTAATCGTGCCCCTCTTGATTGGACGGATAGAGGAAGGCATACTCGAGATACCCGGCCGTACAGTCCACTCATATGTAATCTTCGGCGTACTGCAGCTCCAGATATCGCCTTACACCTATCTATCGCCTATACACCTTCTATCAGCACTTATAATCTACTTCTGTAACCCTTCATAAAGCTGGCTTCTTATAAGACTGCCTTTTTTTGCATATTTCGTAACATGAAATCACGATTGACTGTTCCTAACATATTCGCATACTTCCATCTACCTCTGCAGCAAATTGCGTCTTCTTCAATTCTGATTGGCTTCCTGAAATCAGCATTTTCCTCTCCGTGCTTAACGTTTGGAAGTGAGTGTACATTTTATCAATGAGACGTTTGTAAAGTGTGTCATTCTATTTGATTCTTCGTTTACTGAAATGCCTAACCTAAGACATATAATTCTTATATTTAGAAAAAAAAATTAGAACTGACGCCGAAAGTATGTGTTCTCACTGGAAGTATCACGTTGGCACATATATCTTTCTAGAGATGTTTATATTTGACGTATAAAGTCTTATGGTAAATATCCAAATTTTCTATATTTTGTCAAGATACTTTGTGCTTCCTTCATTTGCACTTCAAGAATTTCAAGGTTATATAAACGAGTCATTAATAAAATGGTCTACAATCTATTCATTGGATCATAAACTATTCAAAATGTATTTACTAAAAAATCCACTTCGGGAGGGGACACTACCTTTATCGATAATAGATTTCAAATAGCACTGTTTCGTGTTAACTTAAAACTATATAACTGTACCCTAGCTATGTTTTATAACTTCAAGTCGAATTTCATAATTTCAAGGCATTGACGAATTCACTCTTTGAGCCAGGTTTCCCAATGACCGATCATTAAACACCCGCTGTTCGAGTCTAGTACAAACCTGACAAATTGGCTAGCCGCATGGGTTTTTCGTAGCTTAGGCGACTTGAGTCTGTTTCGCATTGAAAGTTCTTGATAAAAGCACCTCGCTTCTCAGGCAGGGAGCATTAATGTGATTAACAAACACTAGAATTAACTCTTCAGGATTAACTGAAAACTTCTATCATAATCTCCTCTTTCTCAAATATAGAAGGCTACAGTTGCATTGATAAGAACTGTTTTAATGGTGAAACGAAGCAAGTCAACTAGCGGCAGAGATGATATACTGTCGCTAAACATTGCTGATCGTCTCAGGTTTAAATCCCGACGCTCGGGCTGGCTGCATGGGAATTCTCGTGTTCTTTTTACATTCGAAATTCTTTTTACATTATAAAGATATTTTGATCTATCATCCAAGGATTATTTGATTAAGTATACCAAACTTTCAGGCTCTTTTCAAACTTTTCTAACAAAGACTAGGAAAAAAAACTAAATTCAAAGATTATTATGTTACGCTATTACATCTACCAAACAAAACTGCTCGCATAATGTCTGTGAAATAATAATATCATGTCTTGTAAATGTATTAGGACTGATCTCACTTGTCTAACCTCATCAGAACGAGCCCACGAAATTCATCGAGGCAAGGACTATAAGATTATGCTTGTCGTTGGCACCAGACAGATTGCAGTACAATTTTGCCCAGTTCCACTTCAGTTTTGATGGAGAGCACTTCGGGGGGTTGGATACGAAAGTCACCCAACCCACTCTAACCACATGAATGAACTTTCGGTTTGCCATATATTTAGAGGGCTCCCTTGCCGCAAAGACACTGTAAATTTACAAATAACAACGCCTTCTTCGGCATTCGAACTCGGGCAATTCTGTACGGTAGTCTGACTCCATAATTTCTAACCCAGTTGGGAGGAGGACTTAAAATAATAGTCTCCTATTACCGATTAAATAAGATAGGTGATTACTGGTAATATGATCAAAATTCAAATCTCGCCGAACGGATGGCTCTTGAGCGTTTATGTATAACTCAGATAAAGACTAATTTTCATTTCAAAGCCATCCATAAAGGTTATCATAGGCAGAAAGCTCGAATGTGCATTACTGTAACTAAAAATTTGATGTATACACCACATGCCTTCCTTCTACGGAGTATTAAATTATACGCATTTGTTTTCTGCATTTAATTTAAACTTATTTCCTCGAATTTCATTAGAGATGTATTTCTTATTCAATAAATTCAGTTCTCATTTCGCGGCAAGGCAAAGATAAATAAAAACTGAAAATATCTTCATTAAAAATTGAAAGATATAGAAAAACATAAAACACCAAGGACAGTTAAAACAATTTTAAAGTTAAAATTAGAGTTTCTACGCAAAAACAAGGAATTCTGCCAGCGAGCAAGAAAGCATATTTTTCGGTGCAGAAAACTAGATTTCCTTTGGTCTCACTCGGCAAAAAAGACACTGAAGGTGCAGAAAGACATAATTCACTATTCTACTAAGTTTCAAATGTAAACTGCTATGGTTAAAAAAATTAGATCTAGCTGCATTTAAACAACAATTAATTTGTTGATAATTCTGCAACTATTGCATGCAGATTAGCTAAAGGCATAAAAATCTTAACCGGAAGATACGAATAACATAATTCAATAATTTTTAAAGCTAAAAAATTAAGAATTTACCAACATGTAAGAATTAAAAAAAAAACTGAGCTCGCCGAGCCGAATAACAGATTGGGCATAAATATCTATATACTTTTTGTGGCGCCGATTGCAACATAAATAGGAGATGCACAACTACATGCTATAGCAGTCCTACATATACAAAATTTCAACGTTCTGAGGCTGATTATTTTTGAGTTATGCGAGATACATACATACGTCGTCACTAAAAAGTCTGTTCTAAATCCATTTTAAAACAGTTTGATAATTCGTTTGGGGGAAGTCCTTTATTCTGTCCTTGCGTACAGATGCCACCCAAAAACCTCGTTAAATTGCATTCGATAGCGGTCAAAATGGATATTTTCGTTGAAATATGATACCCGGAATTTTTCGTGATTTCAATACTTCCTTTACTTCGTACAAGGAAGTAAAAATGAAAATGTAATTATAAATAATATCAAAAACCCCATTATATTAGGGAAATAACAATAAATAAAATATATATGTTTTAAAACTTAATAAACAGACCAGGAAGAATTGAAAAAAACGTACATATAAAGGATTATTAAGCTTTTCTTTTAGGAACGTTTGAAAATGGAGTGTAATGTAACTGGAAATTATATTTAAATTATCCCATTTTGCATGCTTTATAAATTTTTATAATGAACAGGCTTTTATATATTCATGCATTTATAGATTTCTTTAATAACATCTTTTCCAACACGAAATGGGAATTTTTGCAAATGGTGTTACAACAGACAGTTCTTTTTTAACTTTATATTGAAGGACGAAGGAATTATTTATTTATGTGTCGAAGGATTTAACTGTTGCAAATTATTTAGACAGAACTGAAACGTTATTCTCAAAGAAGTATACATTTAGAAAATCAGATTCCTTTTATCTACAAATTTCTATCTTAAAATTTTATGTAAATGTTTTATTCTGTTTCTGAAAGTATGCATAGTTAGTATTTAAAAATTCCTCTTTTCTAAATTCCAAAATATTTTAATCTTTCGTTTACATGATTGCCTTTGAAAAAATATTGTACAGCTCCAGCATAAATTCATAATAAAGTTAGGAGAGCATTAGTCGTAAATATAAATTCTATTAGCATTCTACAGTACAACAATTTATGTACTTTTTAATTAACTATATAATTTAAATCAGTATATCTTAGTTTTTTTTAACTTTACGGAGTCCTTGAAATAATATAATCGCCTCAAGCAGCAAAGCTCTAAATAAAAATACCAGGTATATTTTTCTTCACACAACAACATGTGAAAGCAGTTTCTGATAGAAAAATGTAAGCAAATACTTCTAGCTAAAAAATAGACTACTAGCCTTACAGCGGTAAAGTTACTGAACACTGGTAGTTTTCCCCGTTCTTATCCCATGAATGGGCTGGCTGAACGGATGCTTTCTAGGTTTTGCTCATGTGATAGTAGATACCAGTTAGTTTCCATTACAATTTCCCGCATGAAGTCATTTCTCTCAGTTATTTTCCGTATGCTTTCCCATTATGTATTAAAAAAGGAGCTGAAGAGAAAAAAAAATGTGCATAGTTTAGACGCACTCAGCTGATCATTGTTTACGTTTGTAAACTGTTAAGTTTCGCCGTACTTTTTTTTCGAATTTGCTATATTATTTATATTTGAGACGTAAATTTTCATGAAGATATCCGGATTTTCTCTGAATAATATGCTATTGCTTGGAGCTGTGAAAAAGCTTCAAAATTTTTCATTCATTTCTTTGCTCTTCTAGTATGTTTATTTATAAAATTCATGCGAACTGTTGAAACACAAAAATACTAACTCAATTGTTTGAAAACACTGGGAAATATCGAAATATTTTAATGTAATTGTTATTTGTTTTGAAGCCGAAAATGGCGAAGATTTGTAAAGCAACTTAAAATGAAATCCTAAGTTATAAAACTCTTCTTTTGAAAAACAGCTAAGTTTTCATTTTTATATATTTAAAATTGTGAACTTTAAGTTGCAATAACACAATCAATAGTATATTATTAGCCTATCTTCGTAGAATGTGTTCATTCGTAGAATACGAATCATCAAGTTACGATCTAACTTTATGATTCGCGTTCTACGAACTGTTTTCATGGAATGGTTTAAAGATGTTACGAAATCAATGAGCTTTAAGAAATGAACTGCATACTTTAATTGTTGTTTACTTAAAATATCATTGATTGTTTCTTTAATTATTGTTTACTTTAATTGTTGTTTACTTAAATCATCATTGATTGTTTCTTTAATTATTGTTTACTTAAATTATCATTGATTGTTTCTTTAATTATTGTTTACTTTAATTGTTGTTTACTTAAATTATCATTGATTGTTTCTTTCATTATTGTTTACTTTAATCATCATTTATTGTTACTTTAATCATCATTTATTGTTACTTTAGTTATCGTTTGCAGCGTTAGCAGTGATATCAATATCATCTCAGAGTTTCACGCTTTCGCATATTCGATTTGTTAGAGAATCGGTGGTTTACCGGTAATACAGCGGAAAAACATACTGTCTTCATCAGCTTTGCTAATTTGCTCTGGTAATAATGGCTTCAACAACTGTGGTAATTTGAAAACAAGCACACTATTATTAGAAATAAGAATAAGATTGTTTTAGCGATGGCCAATAAATAGGTAATGTTGATGCATATATCGTTCTGTAGAAAACTGTTGGGTGCATGTTGTCTTATAACATCATAGATACAAAATGAGCATATTCTTCACAAAGATACATCCAAGACGAACATCCTGTTCCTCGCGGAATCAGCATGAGCTGTAAGATCGCTGCACACTGGTGGCCAGACATTAAATCCTAATCCCGGCGAATGGCCTGTGGGTGGTTTTGCCGTTTTCCCCATCCGAAACGTAAATACAAGCCAGATTTCCCCAAAATATCTTCCACGAAGGTACCTGTCCTTTTAAGCAGATAACATGGTGTGATTTACCATAATTTAATAAATCCAATCCAATCTCACAGAGACGCTAAGAATTTCTTGAGACACATACACATTACCTAGAACTGCTGTTGAGAAACAGTTTTACACTAAGATAAGGGCTCAAATTTTATTAGAGTTAGCTTTGTAGAAAAACCCTAGTTGATCGGAATGAAACCCTGCTCTTGCTCATCAGTTAATTGACTTTGTTTAAAGCTTCAGAACACTTTTTCTTTGACAAGTTCTGTTTGGAGCTTTAAATAAAAAAAAAGATTAACTTTGGTTTTCCCGATTTTTGTATTTTCAACATTTTTACTTTTTCTGTTCCAAATGTGTATTATAAAATTTGCAAATTCATAAAAATGGAAATAGGTAGGGGATCATGGTTCTTACAATCCTTAAGTAATTCTCTCACATATTTCATTTCCCATATTAGATGGCATAAAATTTTACAGCACTACTCGCAGATTTTTCTACTAGTTTTTCTAATTTGTTTTCTTTCAACAACAAATAGAAAATTTGTCAACTTTCTCAGTAATTTTTAGAGAAACAGGTATAGGGTCCCTCTTTTTTCAACGCGTAAAAATTGTTCAAGAATATTTTTGTCATTTCAATCAAAGAAGTTCCCCACCCATCTCAGAAAATATTTTTTATAAAACAATTATGCTTTAAATTTCAAGCTGACGTACCTAAATTATGTTTTATGGCATGTATAATTCAAATTTAAAATTACAGATTCGGGTACTTTCTTTCTAGATATCTACATTGTTATCTGGAATATTTCAGATTAGAATGCTATCTTTCTAGATATCTGTACAGGTATCTGTAATATTATATTATTTTGTCAACAATAACTAAGGAATAAATTTATTGCGAAAAAAATACTCGTATGTTTACGTTGGGTTATTTGAATGTAGCAAAGAATATAAGGATGCCTTCGTGGAAGACTTTCTAAGAGAAACTGGCTCGTTTTCCCGTGTCATGCGGAAATCCAACCAAGCAGCAAGCCTGTCCACCTGAGTATGAGCCCATGCGAACTACTAGCATTCAGAAGTCTTATCCACTAGGGCACTAGTGGAGCAAAAATTCGTATGACATTCGCGAGGTGAATACAAATATACGCGAAAACCTTACGGCCTGGAACTTACGTTTAGAATTTCGTTAAACATAAGATTTCGTGATACAGAACTTATCCATATATCTGGGGTAAGGATGTTTTCAGAAACGCAGCAACGCCATAAATATGTAATACGTGATTAAATAAATATTTGCACATTTCTACTACACAAAATTATACATTTTAATTTAAATTTATGTTTATAAACAAGAAAACGTATTCAATACTTTATTTAAATCGAAATTACTATTAAATGCACAGTGCTTTTATGTGTTGTATTATATACTAGATTTTCTTTAAGTAACATGTTTCTAAAAATGGATTATTTGGTGTAGCAATTGTTTGTCGGTATTGATCGGCCTTTAAGGATGACTTGACTTTACTCGTATTCCAGAAATCAGGAAGTATTCTAGGTTAAGTGAAGTCTTCTAGTAAGAACTTCGGAATAGATTATTCTACAATGCATCATTGGGGAACATATTCATCGCAAAGAAGTGTATAGTATAATTATTTAAATATAAAAATAATCTAACAATTAAAATTCAAATTAAAAATTATAAGGAAAATTACGAAATTTATGGCTTTGTTCCACATTTGAGAAAAAACGTATAACTCGAGGAATTTTAAAAAATAGCAGAAATTCCCTTGTATTTCTTTATTTTATTGTGTGCTTAAGCTAGTAATGTAAACGTTGGGAAGTTGCTGAAGGTATGTGAACATGCTGAAGGTATGTGATGCTGCTGCTTCCAGACTCAAGACGCCTGTAAGTGGCGTTATAGCGCGTTCAGCACTAGTAACGATAGTACGATTTTGCCCACCTCCACATAAGTAGATGGCCATTAAAATTGTTATATCATGAAAAAAGCGCAAAATAAACCTGAAATTCTGAGAAACGGCGGAAAATGCAGGGATATGCAAGCCATTATCCAGTGACGACATGCCCATGCCCACAATATTTTTTCCCATTGGCGGGCACTTAGCCCACTTGGTGCATGGCCACTACTAAGGCCGGAAATGCCGGCGCTTTATTGCTGAAGCTCCTAATAGGTGGGCTATCGTTACCTCGTATGAAGGGACGGACAATTACAGGCCTTCTTCGGGATTCGAACCCGGGCCTTCGGTATCGTTCCTTACTCCTATGCCATCTGGGCAGCACATGCCCACAAATATAGGCGAGAGGAATAAAACCCCATAGTACAGCCGGCGAATTTTTTAGATATATCCACAGCTGGAAACGTCTGGCCTGTGGTGTTACAGGAGCATTTCCACTAATCCACGGTAGATGAACTCAAACAAAAGCTTGAAGTAGCATGGAGTGAGATACACATAACTACCATCCAAAATCTCGTAGATTCTATGTCCAGCCATATGACAGCTCTTAATGTTGTTAGAGCAGAATGAACGGAGTATTTATTTCTTTCTGTGTTTTGCCATATATATTATATGAAAATTCAAGCATTTCATCTTTTCCTTTATAGTATAATTAGAATGTAAATATGATTCAGCTAAGTGCTTTAGCAAGTGGTGTAACAATTTTATGGCCAGCTGTTCAGAAATCTTAGGATATAGAATTAAGAGGCTTCACAATTCCCTTTTTCTACTCCCATTTTCTCGAAGACTGAAGAAATTAATAACCGACGAATTTTAAGTACCTTCCGCAAACATACTCAAAGACAAGTAGTGTTCGTAGGAATTTTTTTATTCCGAACCAGTAGAAATCACGTTATTAGAATCAATAGGTTTTGTACAAGCTAAAGACAGTTATCGTCGTTGCTTGTCCTCACCTAATTTCATGACGTAAATCAAGAATGAATCTCAATCAAAGAAAAAACACTTATGTAAAGCAGGAAATATGAAATTTCGTTAGTAAATAGATGTAAATTAAGCAAAGCATAGTTATATAAACATAGAAGAATAAACATGATGAAGGTCTTTTAGAGTTGCGAAAATAAAATTCTGAATGAATTTTTGGAAAGAGCGGGAAACGAAAACAGACGCATTCTCGAAATAATTTAAATATTTCTCCTTTGCGCTATTTCAGAATAGGAGAAAATCGATCCTTTTGATATGATTTACTTACACACACATACAAAAACAGAAATAAAATTAAATTTATGAAATAATTTCTCTTAAAAATATCATATATTGATAGGTAAACATTACTTTTCAATATTTTGTAGGTAACTTACAACTTTCCCATTTCTGCGACTCAATTCTTTAACATCTTCTTCAAGTGCTGGTTATGGTACATTTTTCTGAATGCAGCCTTTTTAGAAACTATAAATTCAGAGTTATTTCCATGCATATTGTTATGAATTTTGTATACATGTAAATAAATCTAGTGAAATTATATGTGAAATAATAGTATTTTTTGAACAATGTAACGTGAAATGCTTGAAAGAGAAGAAGCTCTGCCGTAAAAATAAGAATATAGGGGCAAGTCTATATCACATTGAAGGAAAATGGCTACCTCGCTAAACCGGCGAGACATCGCCAAGCTGGAGATGCTTTTGGCGACTAATTTTTGTAGCCAAATTTGACAAGAAATCACCTAAACTCGACAATCCCCACCAAACCTGGCGACATTTTGTTCGGTCCCTGTATTTTGTATTGAGCATGTTTGGCGACTGATCGTGCAAACTTCGAGCATCTGTTATAACATTCAAGCTGTCGTACACCATTTGTATTCATGTCCAATAAATGTTTCAAATTAATCACTCTTGTTTCTTTTCCCATCTTCTATCTCTGCTATCACTTACCCCTGACATTTCCGGGCATGGGTTCCTATGCAATTCTTAAATCTTTCTGATGTGCCCTACCTCCCCTAGAAGTTTGTCGCAACATTTACGGTACACCCTGTATATCCTAAGTCGCGCTTTCGAGACACGGAAAACGCAAGTTAAATTTCGAAAATCGATCCAATAGAACGAGAGATATAGAACTGTCCTTTTTTTGTATGCAAAGTGTACATATAGAAAGTGATGAAATCATTCATTAGCACGTGAAATTTAAACCCGTAGTTTTTTTCAGCCATTATTCTGAACGAAACCGCTTAAGAGACATGAAAATGAAAATAAAGCCGCAGTAGTCACAGTACTTTGCATTTAAAAATTCAATAAATAATAATAGTAAAAATTCGGAAAGCTTTCAAATTTTGTGATAAGCGCAACGGGCGTTTTTTTAACGCTTTGTGTGTTACCTTTATTTATTAAATATCATGTTCTTCGAACTTAAACCATAAAATTGAATTCAACAGCAATATCAAAAAATAATTTAAAAAGAGCATATCTTTAGAATTTCAGATACATAGTCTCACGCGCTTAAATTTTTTTTTGCGTACAGTTTTGCCATTGCTCGCTTGGAAATCTTTGAGTTTGTTAACCAAGAATTCGTTAAAGTTTTATTAAAGCAAATTCCAAATTCGAGCATCCAGATGCCCATATTTGAGTGGAGGACTACGTTATTCAAAATTTCATGTCTTTAGATACCGTTGTTTTTTCACAATGCGAGAAACATACATACATACATTCATTCAGATTCTTCATTATTAAATTTCTTTAAATATAATGCGGGACTCTAATATTTGGCTGTGAACCATTGCAAAATACCAAAACGAAATTAATAGTCCTTGCAGGCAAATTGTACATTTGGACTAAGAATAAACTATCCAAAAATGAATGGGATTCATACAGTATGGCATCAAGCAGAATTTAAAAGAAGGAGTGAAATTTACGTAAATCAAGTACTTGATTGTCATTTGATTAGTTAAAAATAAAAATTGAAAATTTTAAATGTTATTCTTCCGTTTTACGTGAGTTCTGCAATGTAACTGGCACAAACAAGGAATTAACATTTATTTGTTTCTAGACAAGAGTTTGAATTTAGTGAGAAAAATACAACTATCGAAGAAGACTTTTTCATGGCTGTTGAGGAATGCATAATTGAAATGGATTTATCTTGAGGTAAATTAGTACGCATCATTACGAAGGCGATCTTAGTTTCACAAGAAAGAATATGGACTTACTAAAAAGAGTCAGCGCTGAAATAATTTTTTTTGTATTACCTCATTCATCAAGAAGTGCTTTGTGAAAGCACTTTGAAACTGTGTCATGTCATTAGTGTTATGACCAGAGTCGGGACTATTATCCACAGACGACCTAAATGTTTGACAGTTTAGGGAATTCTTAAAAGACATTGAAAATGAATTTCAGGAAATACTGTCCTATACAGACCTAAGGTGGCTTAGTGCGGAAGGTTTCGAAGAGATTTAACAGTTTAATGAAATCGTAATTCTCTTGTCGATTAAAGAAAAAGCTAACGATTTTCGTAAATTGCAAAATAATTAGTAGTTAAACGATTTTTTCCTTTTTTCGTTGAAATACTAACTTATTTGAGCGAACTAAATACTGCAATGCAAGCGTAAAAGCAATACGATTTTAATGTATACTCAAAAATCTGAGCATTCGTGACAAATTTATTTACTGATAATTTAAATCAGAAATAGTTAAATCACGTTCTAGCGTTGGAATGATTATTTTCTAAGGAATGGAAAAGTAGTAAAAAAGAGTTCCACACTAAATTTGGCACAATTTGAAAACTATAAAAAGAAATGAAAAATATTTGTAATTAATAAGTGCACCGTTTAATTAATATGGAGAGTACTTCATCTCATTTTCAATTAAAATTGATTAATTTCCAGTTGGATTGTTTTTTAAAGGGAGAGTTTCATTCGAGCGGTAATGGAAGTTTCATTCATTTCATTGAACTAACTTTAATGGTTCCTTGGATCCAGATAAATTCAAAAGTTTTCTGCACTGTGTCAAAAAATATTTAGTTTTATTTGGAACGACGTATTTATATAAAAGGACTTTTTTGTTAATGAAGTCCACGAAACATAAATTTGGATCATAAATTACAGGTGAAAATTTACATTCGCTGTAAAGGATTACTGTAGATGAATCGGAACCTAATTTGGATGAAATAATGGGAGACAATTATTGGAGACTTCACGTATCGCTTTAAAATTAATAACTGCTTTACAACACAGTGTTTGTAATAAAAATAAGAAAGCATGAAAACTTATAAATTTATAAGAAAGCTTTGATTAATCCTTTGTGCATTTCTTTGCTTCGTGTTCCTTGAAACTGACGTGTACATCTAGATGCAGGGCCATCGGGACTTCAAGTTTACAGTCTGAAGCTTATTTATGAAATCAGTTGCACAAAAAGCTATTTTAAAGTG